>OV651816.1:42806541-43004041 GCA_927349885.1 Psylliodes chrysocephalus | reverse complement strand
CGGTAATGTTTTTATTTTTTATCATTTAATCATAAGCACTACATACAAACAGTTTAAAATTTTTAAAATATTTTAAAAATTTTAAACTATTTGTAATCATCCCTAATGTTTTATTAAAGGAAATTATTATCCTTATTCAAATAATTCCAAAACAATTCTTGCTTTGAGCTAGATCTGACGTTACTGTTCGAGAATAGTTATAGAATCATTTATAAAAAACTAAAATGCAGAAAGATCCGTTGGGAACGAGTAATGGTAAAACGAAAAAAAAGAACCAAAACAAAGCTTTTTCCTCTGATAAATTGCTAGTAAAATGAAAAATAGTAATGTTTTTCCATTCCCTCGGATTTCCCTTTAAGTAGCATCTCATCCGAGTAAATTACAAAATTGTTTAATTTATATTCTGATCTAATTTTCCAATTACTCAGATTGGTCCGAAATTAAACCGCATTACTCGATTCATTTACGGTAAATCGATTTGTAAAATTGAAATGGATTTCCATGCTTCAGAAATGGGGTAATCTCCTCATTATTATTATTATGGCGGTGGTGTTTCAATTATTTAATTTATAGGATAATTGTTCGTTGTTGTTTTTCTAAATATTACTTAATAAGTCAAACAATACATTATATTGAATAAATATTTTCAAGTATATATAATTATTTATAAAAAAAAAAATAAAGAAAGAGATAAATTAAAAGTAACCTTAAGTTTCTAAGTTGCAACAAAATAAGAAAACACAATTGTAATTACAGAAATGTGATATTCCTTATACTTATATTCAGGGCCGCCGAGAGCCAGACCGGGCCCCAGGAAAATTCTTCAGATCGGTCCACCGGCAATTTTATAAAAGAATTAAAAAAATCTCTCATCCCTCTAAAAAAAAAGTCTTCAGGCAATCAATTCTCCTCCTCACTTGAATTTATCTTAAAAAAGGTCTTCAACCAAGAACTTCCCCCCTCTTGTGTCGAACTTCTGAAAGTGACAGACAAAAAATTCTCACCACCGCTGCCGGGCCCCCATTTGAGCCCGGGCCCCGGGAGTTAGTCCCGGCTGCCCCCCCTAGTGGGCCCTGTATATTTCTACATATATGTACTACTAATGAAGTAATTCTACATACAAGTACATCTATGTCATTTAAAACTGAACTCCTTGAGGTGTAAACATAATTGAAAGATGGGGTTTCTGTTATTTTAAAAATGTTTAAACTGCTTGTAATCGTCCCCATGTTTTATTAAATTTTGACTGCACCCAAAGATGGAAAATTTTTCCGAAACATATGTAGTGCTGTGCTTAAACCAAGGACATTTTCATATATACAAAATGTTTTAGTATCTCACTTGATAGACCAAAAAATTAATATAAAGCTTTTCTATCAACAAATAAATACCTACAAAATAAAAAAAAGTAGTTTAATAATTTATAATTAGGAATTATATTTTATAAAAAAAATGGATAAACAGACAAAATCAAAATCAAAAATTTGTTTCTGTTGTTTTAAAAAAAATCTCAATAAAATAATAATCTAGGGGGTTGAAATAAAAAATATATAAATTAAAAACCAAAAGCGATATCAACTTAAAATGTTTTGTAAAAATTAAGCTCTATAAGGAAATAAATAAATAAAAAGGTGGAGATAGTGCGAGAGGGTTAAAAGAAATTCTAATTCAGAAACAAAAAACGATATCAAAGTGAAATCAAGCTCTAAATAATTAGGGGGATACCAGAAATCAGTTATATGAGCTAATGGAAGGAAAGAGTAAAGGGAGAGGAAAACAGAAAAAGTGTGTAAGTATAAATGATGAACCGAACTAGAAAAATATGTGTTTTTCCTTTTTAGAGTAGTTTAATTATATATTTAATCTTGACAAAGTACAGGGTGTTTCAAAAAAACAATTTTTGTATTATTATACCTATTTTATTTTTATCACGGGAACTCTTTATAAATAAAAACATAAATTCATTTAAGCCAATCGGCAACCATTTTATGCAAGAAATATAAATATTTAAATATAAAACAAAATACGATTGCAAATTGCCAGATGCCATACTTCAAGCCTCAAGTTTAATATTTAATACTCTTAAAAAGATTATTTATTATTATTATTTATTTAGTTGTTAAGCGTTGTCTCCTCATATCATATATAACGCCTATGTACAGATGACAAATTCGAAATGTAAGCGCCAAAATTTTAAGGTGGACTTTAATTTTGTAGTCGTCCGTCACATTCAAATTTGACAGCTTCACGACAAAACAGCGTAGTGAACGTGCATGTCAAAATATGCCAGTATTCTAATAAAAATTTAAACAATTGAACTAATTTACGTAACCTGGGCGGCCTAAAGCCATCGCAGATTGATTTGAAAAAGAAATGACATAAAATTAGACAAATAAAAAAAAATGAAAAATTTAGTCTACGTTTTTTAATTTTAATTGGAATAGTGGCATATTTTGTTACGCGTTAATTTCATTCTTTTTAAAAAAGCATAAACTTTAACTCACTATAATTAAACTAGGCGTTAATAGGTCTCACTTAATTTATATCAGGCGCTAACTTGTCTCTCATGTATTTGGCTCGGCGCAAATTAGTTGCAGCATATTGTTTCGCGCTAAAATGGGTCGGATCCTAAAATGTGAGAGATACAGAGCTACACTTCAAACATTCTTTAAATACACATCGTCTTTTTCGTTACGCGCTATTTTTTCCCAGCGCTTTTTGTTCTTGCGCTATTTTGTCCTGCACTATTTAGTCCTGCGCCATTTTGTACTTACGCTATTTTATCCTGTGCTATTTCGTTCTTGCGCTATTTTATCCTGCGCTATTTGGTTTTTGGGCTATTTTGTCTGCGCTATTTTGTGCTGTGCCATTTTGTCCTGTGCTGTTTTGTCATGGAGCCAGATTTGACAGCTCCTAAATTAAGGTCAAATACATTTTCAAAAATGCCACACTTTTTGCCTTGAAACTTGTATCATATACTTTAATTATACAGTGTGTCCGTAAAGTAAGAAATATATTTATTTTTTGCCAAAACAAACACTTTTAAGGAAACTGTCGAAACAGGTCATCTTTAAATTTCAATTAGCTCCTTTTTAAACAAATATACAGGGTGTTTCAAAAAGGTATGTCATAAATTCTTCCACAGATAGATTACCAAGAAATAAGTGGAATTGGCTATATTTACCTACTTACATCAAAAACTGGCTCCTAACAAAGTTACAGGGCGTTAAATTAACATTCAAAAAAACGTTTTTTATTTTTGTAAAAAGTTTGCTGTTGCGAATTTTTCTTTGAAATTTTTGCCAGTGCTGTAGATTTGAAGGCCCAATATTCTAAGGAAAAAAATTTAAATCAACGCCTTTAAAAACAGTTGGAAGTTGGGTACCTTTTAACCCCCGTGTTTTTTTTGTCATAAAAAAACTTGCTTTATCGATCTAAAAATCAGAAAGAACTATACCAAAATATAAATAGAAGAGATAGTTTTTGCAGGGGCGGCTCAAGCACAGCCCTAGACACACCACTGATTTTTATATGCGTTTTTTGTACAATAACCCCTGACCTACTCTTAGTTTTCTTGATATGTTAAGTCCAGGACGGACGAATTGCTCTAAAAATACAGTTAAAAAATTGTAAATAACTCGTTAACTAAGAAAGATACAAAGTTCATTTTACTATAAAAAATTTTTAAAAATTCATAGTCATTTTTACTTTCCTATCTGTATACAGATAAGGAAAGTATAGGAATCATGATTTTTTTCGACTTCCAGTTTTCGACGGATTTTTACGTTTTGGGGTCCCCTGAATCCGTTTTGACTATTTTCGGGATGATGTCTCTGTGTGTGTGTGTGTGTGTGTGTGTGTGTGTGTGTGTGTGTGTGTGTGTGCGCGTGCGTGTGTGCGTGTGTGTGTGTGTGTGTGTGTGTGTTTGTGTGTGTGTGTGTTTGTGTGTGTGTGTGTGTGTGTTTGTGTGTGTGTGTGTGTGTTTTTATAAAAAGTGTTTAAATAAAAGTTGTTTATAATATAATTCTCTATAATTTTTATTCCATACATAATTTCTTTAAAATGAACCGTATTCGAGATATTTGAGAAAATGTGTAAATTTAGAATTTTGAAGAAAACTCAAAAACGGACAAAGGAAAAAACATTAAATTTTAAATTTAAGTTCTATTTCGGCCGAGGTGAAATGATTAGATTTTGGACAAAGGCGGAACATTTGGGGGGTACTTTATGGGGGGGGGGGTGCGTTTTTATATATTATGGAATATATCTGTTATTTATATTTCCAAACAATTTTTTTTAAAAATGGTCCGTCTTCGAGAAATTTGACAAAATGGAATGTAATAAAAATTCAAATTTTTATGAAAATTGTTTAAATAAAAGTTATTTGTGATATCAATCTCTATAATTTTTGTTTCTTATATGATTTTTCTAAAATGGACTGTATTGAAGGAAAAGTGCTTAATTTAAATTTTTCAGTATTTTCGTTTTCAATGAAAATCTATAGAAAAATGTTTCGAGTTAGCTGTATGTGGAAAATGTATATATTTAGTTTATCCTCTAAACATTTATAGAGGTGCTGCAATAGGCTGTACAAAATAACCGGAAAAAGCCTATAATAACTAGATAGGAAAGTCATGTGTTGGACACATCAGATTTTTGATTTTAAGATCGATAAAGCAAGTTTTACAGAGACGTTTAAATAAAAAGAAACTACAAGATATTTATTAAAACAGAAAGCAGCAAATGTTTTTGAAAATTTCACAAATATAGTACTAAAAATAAAGGGATTAGAAGAAATTATAACTTTTCAAAGTGTTTGGTTTTCTCTTAAGTTGAAAAACATTTTTAATAACTATTTAATGTCAAGTTTTGGTTGGTTAAAAGGCAACAAAATTAAACTTTTTGCTTTTTCTGGGGTTAGGCGACTTCTTGAACTTTGTACTTTCAAAATGTGTTTTTTTTTGCTTACCGGATCAAATCACTCCATTTTTAATAACAATTTTCAACATCAATAACCTGTTCCATTATAGAGCTGGTTTTTTGATAAAAATGTCATGACGATATCACTTTTCGTTGTTGATTTGTTTTTTTTTTATTTCAGCCCCCCCTTGACCCCCTATTTTTGATCAACAGACTTCGTGCCATTGCAGAGCTTGATTTTTCATAAACATTTCAGGATGATATTGTTTTCTGTTATGATTTATGATTTTTTTTAATGTTAACCCCCCGTAATCCCCATTTTTATTCAGCTTCTTATTAAAAATCAATAGGTTTCGACTCGTTGATTTTCCAAAAAATTATAAGTCGATATTTTTTTTGTTTTATGATTTTTTTAAGTTTCACTTCTATCAGATTTTTTTAAATCAATAGAGCTTGATTTTGCATAAAAAATTCAGGGTGATATTATTTTCTGTTCTTGATTTGTGATTTTTTTTAATTTTAACCCCCCTTAATCCCCATTTTTAATTAACATTTTATTAAAAATCAAAAGATTTCGTCCCGTTGCAGAGCTTGATTTTCCTGAAAATTTTAAGTTGATATTGTTTTTAGTTTCTGTTTTATGATTTTTTTTAATTTAACTTCCCTTAATCCCCTCATTTTTAATCAGATTTTTTAAAAATTAATAGTCTTCGTTCCATTGTAGAGCTTGATTTTCCTGAAAATTTCAAGTTGATATTGGTTTTAATTTTTATTTTATGATTTTTTTAAGTTTTAACTCCCCTTAATCCCTCCATTTTTTTTTAAATCAATAGACTTCGCCCCATTGCAGAGCTTGATTTTTCATAAAAATTTCCGGGTGATATTGTTTTCTGTTTTTGATTTATGGTTTTTTTTTAATTTTAACCCCCTTAATCCCCATTTTTAATCAGTTTTTATTCAAAATCAATAGGTTTCGTCCCGTTGCAGAGCTTGATTTTCCTGAAAATTTCAAGTTGATATTGTTTTTAGTATTTGTTTTATGATTTAATTTTAACTTCCCCTAATTCCCTCATTTTTATTCAGATTTTTTAAAAGTGAATAGTCTTTGTTTCATTGTAGAGTTGATATTGTTTCGGTTTTATTTTTTTTTTAATATTTCAATCGCCCTTAATCCTTCCATTTTTAATCAGAATTTTTCAAAATTAATAGGCGTTGTACCCTTATAAAGATTGATTTTTTCTAAAAATTTTAGGTTCATTTCATTTTTCGTTATTGACAAAAAAGGTGACATCGGACGGACGTACATTTTTAAAAGTTGTTTAAATTTTGATAAGAAGGATTTTGGTACAAACATTTTTAAATTAGGATGAATATTCAAAATTTTGATTTCTTGAAAGTAAACCTATAATACTCTTCACAGACTACTATGTGAAAAGCATAATAAATAAGTTTTTCAATAAGAAATTTTGACATTAAATTTATTGTACTAGAAATTTTTTTAATAAATTCTGACAATTTATAGTAAAAGCAAAAAGTAGGATTTACTAGTATTAATTAAAGCATATTGCAATAAATTCAATCTAAAAAATTGAATTTCCATTATAAAAATTCACTAGTATGGGAAATTAAAAATTGTTTTAAATTATTAGAAAATTCTCGTATTAAAATAATATTTATTTGTGCCAAAGGACATGCTGGCATCAAGGGAAATGAAATAGGATATGTTCAAAATTTTTATTTAGTTTTAGTTTAAAATAACATGAAATGGCAATTGGAAAGAATGTGCTGAAGCATTTTATAATCCATATATTTAAGAAAACAGTGTTAAGGTTGGCGTTCGCCCATAGAAATCTGCCGTATTTGCTCCGTGCGCGACAGCAACGCCAATTTGATTTGGTACTAATGGACTATTTCTGCGTATACTGACAAATACAATTTTTAATAGAATTCGTAATTAAAAAGCATATATGTTAGTTTTAATAAAAGTATATGGATTTGTAAATTATTAATATTATATATTTTTATCGCTTAAATTAAAGAAAATTATGTATAATCAATAAAAATCAATAATAAAATATCGGCAGGCAACAGTATTTACCGAAAAATGTATGAGAAGTTGCCTAAGTCTAATAAATTGTCATTGAAAAATTAGCCTATTCTGTCAAAATAAAAAAATACCATTTAATAATAGCGTGAAGTTAAAATGTATAAAAAAGGTCGATTTTTATATTTTCATTTTTGTTCGAAAGAAAACATAGAATGAATGATTAGAACTGGTTTCCCATCAGTAAGTCACAAAATTGCATTCCAGCCACATATAATAATCAACGGCAGAAATCTTGAAATCTAGTCCTTGCTGAATGAACATTTAAGAATAAAGGGATATTAAAGAACATCGTAAAATGATAATTAAGTTTTTATTTAAAACCTTTCAAGTTTCTGATGTCTACTATTTCCAGCATTACCGTCATAATTACAAAAATAAAGGTAATTTTTCTTTTTATTGTACACCTATCCATTTATTTCTTTGATTTAATTTTCACTTTGCTACTAAAATTTTTTATATAAGTTTCACTGTTTGCTAGTATTTGTACAATTTTCAACACAGCAACTCCGGTTGCTTATTGTATTGTTTTTACCTACTTTTTTGAAAAAAAGTAAAATGTATACGTGTATTTGATATGCCAAAATTACAAAAGATCGCCCTAAAATGCACTAATTATCCGCAGCTAGCGCTAGTATCGCTTTTGCTTCCCTTTCCATGACTTCGCACGGAGCGAATATGCGCGGTTAACTTTAAACCAAACTTTCGATAAAAATATACTTCTTGGCATTAATTTTAACATTGAAAACCCTTCATGAAGTGTGCCTAGGGGTTGTAAAGACTTCTTAAGAAACGGAGTTGTTCTAAAGTACTCGAAAAATTACTTTGACTTTTGGTATCTAAACCACATATAATCGCGTTGAATTACCTAGGAATTTTCTTTAAAACTAAACATATTTACACTTTGTCTTTCCGTTACAACCCGTACAACCAACACAGAAAAACAATGAAACACATCACACTTCAAAATATTGTTTAGTTTTTTTGGTTTAAAATTATATAGATTTTTTTATGAAAAAACATTTATGTGGTATATCACGTAACATAGCGAAAAGTTTCAAAGGTAAAATCATTTTTAAGTATTTTCTTTTAAAGATTTTGTAAAAAAATTGCGAAATTGTCCAGATAAACAGTTTTTGAGATATGGCTAGACGCCGCCCTAACAAATTTTATTCGACTACACTTACAATAATGAGATTCAATTATGGTCGTCTTCCACCTCACTTAGTTAAAATATGTATCATACCTTCAAGTGTTCAAGTGTTCTTACGATAATAATTTAACAGCAGACTTTAATTTTTTAATTTTTCCTTGCAATGATCATATAAATCATAAAAAATGTATCAGTATCATTATTAATAATAAAACTAAGTTCAATAATTTCAAATCAAATAATATTTATTATTTCATTCCTGTAAACTGAATTTCTAAGAACCAAATTTTACATAGACACCATTTGATTTAATCTTATTGTAAACAAATAATCAATTTACAAAATACACCCATCAACGTAACCATTATAGTCGCCAGGTAGGCGCCTTGCTTGGTAATCCAATCAAATTAAAGGGTGATCTTGTTCTCTAAACACTTCCTAATTACCCAATCAACTCTTGAATGCATTATTACCTTTTTAGTTCATATTTAACCACCCCCTACCCCAATCTTTATGTCTACATTTTGGAACTATATAGTCGACTGACAAAATTAGAAAACCTATTCGTGTGCTATTTTTGCTGTTAGTTACTTGTAATTTGCTTAAGTTCTAAAAGTTTCCAACGATGTCTGTAATATTATCTGATTCTACTCTAGATAAACTAAAATGTACCAATTGTTTTAAGTATCTTTCTGTGAAACCTGTGAAGACCTACAAGGATGGTTCCATTAAGTGCGGAAGATGCACCGAAGAAAACGATGAAGGTATTTTGTGCGTATACAACTGTTTTGGAGACAATCACGTGTTTAAGTGCAACAACAGATTCGATGGTTGCAGGAAGTTACTGAACTATGTTCAAGTCATTGAACATGAAGAAGAATGTTTTCCTTTGAAGTACGAGTGTCCGAATTGTCCTGGAGTTATTTTAACAACTTACATGCTTGAAGCGCATTTTCAACAGTACCATTTTCTATCTATTCTGAAGACACCGATTTTTTACATTTACAACGACCTTGTAAGTCAAACTTTCTTGTATAGACTAGACGATGTTTTATTTTTTATTCATTACAAAGTGGATGTTCTTTCTAACATATTTAATTTAAGTGCTTCCTATTTGGTTAACGCTGAATTCAACATCAGGTTCAATATTAACTTTAATACAAACGTGGGTAACGAGGATATCGATCCTTTGGAAATACCAACTTATTATCAGGCTAAAAATCTTAGAGATAATATATCGATTAGTTGTTTGTACGTAAAGGTCTCTGTCACTTTTGATATTATAAATGTTCCTTATTATCAAATAATAGTACCCAGTGAAAATACAGTTATACCAAAAGAGTCTGAAGTCTTAGAGGAGCGTAGGATTGTAAATAATTTTGAATATTTTCATAATTTATGTTTGAGATCGGGCATCGACTGGCCCGCTAAAATTAAAACTTACAATTTTCCTTCAAATATGACCGTCAGCGTAGATTTTACTCATTTGATTAAAATTAACAGATTCAAAACGACGAATATTTATTTGCATTGCTACAACTGCTTCGTCAGCTCGTTCCACAAAACATTGGGAGGATTTGTAAGAATTAATCGCAATCTTTATTTTTTGTGCGATATTTGTTTTCGATTAGAGAAACGAAATAACAAATATATAAAATACGGTGGATCCAGTAGAACCTACAGGAAGTTGCATGTAACTTATACATGTTTGTGGGGCTGCGGTATTTCAGATGAAATGTTGAGTGGTCATGAGTATTTTTGTCCTGATCAACCTGAATTTGACTGTCCTATTAGGAATTGCGAGGTGTCTGCACCTCACGATAAATTATTACCGCATATGCTTGAGAAGCATGAAGTATATTCGTGTACCACTTTTACCTCGAACATCGATTTGGGGAAAAATATTCTTAATTCAGTTAAATTTATAGAAAAAATCGTGTGGGTCATGCCGTTTTTTGTTGTTGTTAAGTTTACCGCTAACTCTAGATGTTGGAAGGTATCAATTGATTTTTGTAATATGCGTGGAGTACCTAAGGATCTACGAGTAAAAGCTTTGTTGTACACTTCGTGCGAAAAATTGATCGACGTTGTTACGGAAGATTATAATGTGTATGTACTACCTTTTGGAGAAATAAGAGTTCATTGTCTACTCGAAAGAGATCATAATATAGGTATTTTCTGATTCTGTATAATTATATTTACTGTAATTTGTAATTTAATTTAATATATATGTAGTTATTTCTTGAATTGTATTTTTTTATTTACAAAAATAATCCCTAAAATTTTTGACACAAAAAATATTAAATAGAAAAACAAAAGAAACGATTTTGGTAAAACAAAAAGAAATAAGTTTTAATTAATGAAAAATATATAATATCTATATATTGAAATATTTTACGTAACAAACATTACAAAAAAACGAATTTTTTTCTAGCTAAATTTTTTACTGGGTGTTTTAAAATATTATTTAATTTTATCATTGTATTAAAAAATATATAAGAATGATAATGGAATGTAGAAATTATCTGCTTCAAGAAAATTTTATTTCTAACTATCCTTAATTTCAACCTTCCTATTCAAAATAAATAAATCATCAGATACAGTATGTATCAAAAAACTGCTGTGTTTTTTTCAAATTTAGGTGAGTATTGATTTTTTTAGAAAAAGATATATACTCCAAAATTTGGTGTAACCGCATCTAAACTGAAATTATTAAATGAGGAGGAATATAGCGAAGAAATAAGAATATATATTTCCAGGGCCGCCGAGAGCCAGACCGGGCCCCAGAAAAATTCTCCAGATCGGGCCTCCTACAATTTTATAAAAAAATAAAAAAAAGGTATTCAAACAAAAATCTCTCCTCTCTCTAAAAAAAAGGTCTTCAGGCAAACAATTCTCCTCCTCTACTTGAATTTCTCTAAAAAAATGTCTTCAATCAAGAACTTCCCCCCTCTTGTGTCGAACTTCTGAAAGTGACAGACAAAAGAATTTTCACCCCCTTATAGCGCTGCCGGGCCCCATTTGAGCCCAGGCCCCGGGAGTTAGTCCCAGCTGCCCCCCCCCTCTAGTCGGCCCTGGTTATATTCGACAGGGTGTACATTCCATAGTATGTATATTATTGTATATTTGACCAAAAACGCCCTAGCCCAGAGAGCTCTCATTAATTAATGAATTTTGATATAGGAACATGAGCCCTTAATTGGCTTCGATATCGATTTAAAAGTTTAAAATAAAAATTTGCCATAAATCAAAAACACCTTTAAATATTTTTTTCAAATTTGATATATAAAGATCTTATCAAATACACGAACTATTAACAATTTCATTTAAGATTTAACTGTTCTTTATCTATTACCTTTTTATATTTGCTAAGCTTCACCAAATTTTTTCCAACCTTTTGATTTTCTTGTATTTCCCACAATTTTGTACACTCTTTTGTGTCCATATAGGAGCCAATTCCATGTATCAAAAATAAAACTATAAGGAGAAAATAGTGTGTCGGAGCTCATGTATATAACAGTGCTGGCTCAGACAGGACCGGTGCAAGTTTTTTATTGATCGAACAAATAGTTCACACGATGTTTTAGTCAAACATTTTTAGATACGATTCTGTATAAAAAACGATAAAAACAATTCAAGTAAGGTAAATATGTTTCTGAAAGTCCTTATTAAGAAAGATATGGTATGAAATATGAATTAGTTAATTGTCTGCAATCATTAGTGCAATAGTGACGAGATTTTGCTTGTGATCTAACATCTTATTTTATTTAGTATCATTTGCTACAAGTAAATTTAATCTGGGGAGTGCAAAATAGGGGGTAGTTGCGACTATGAGTCGTTACTTACTATTAGACAGAAAACCTTTCATGTTATCATTTTCAATATAAATTATCCAAAGATGTCTGCATCTCTCAAGATTCAAAATTAAAAAATACTACTTCATTTACTTGTTACTTGGTACATATTTTATTTTAATTTTGAACCCTTTACAAAGGGTCTTTCGGTTCCAAAATAAAAAACCGCTGCTTACTAGAAACATTCTATATAGTCTAAACCAATTTATGGATTGTGTTCGACCAATTTAATATAAAGATTTAAAGTTTTTAGTCGACGATAACATTCCACATCAGCACATTGCAAACCTATTTGATGGATAATAAGAATAAACTTGTAAATCATTAATTTGGTAGTTATCTCACGTGTAATGATTTTTTTGTTTATATGAATCTTTTTATTTCTAAATATATTTTGGCCTTACAATACAAAGCGTTTTGTATCTAAAACTTTTTTTTATTGAACGATGAATGTGACAGGCGTGTACCTTTTTCGGAACAAGAAGCGCTTTAACGACGGAAATGAATTTCGAACTATCCAGCGATTTGTATATATTTTTTGTTAAATTTAAAATAGCGTCTACAGTTGAGGTCTTTTCTTTGAATCTATATTATTTATTTGACAAAAGATTGTATCTATTTGCAATAAATTTAGCAAAAAACATTAAAATAACAAAAAATTATAAAGAAAAAAAGCACGTTTCTAGCAATTCAATATTTTTTATTCTCACAACTATAACCGAGGTAAAACAAATAATAACAGGTTTAAAAAAGAAGAAAGCTCCAGGATCGGATAACATAACTGCAGAGACATTGCAACTCATTTCAGACTTTATAGCTGGCCCACTTACAAATATAATTAACACAAGCCTCTCTACAGGCACTTTTCCTCAACTTTTTAAGCAGTCTCTAATTATTCCCATACATAAAAATGGCGAAAAAACAGAAATAACTAACTACAGACCGATAGCCCTGATTTCTTCAATAGGGAAAATTCTAGAAAAAGTGATAAAACATCGAATATGTGACTTCCTGGAAAAAACAAATTGTTATCAAAAAGACAATATGGATTTAGGGAGGGAAGTTCAACGAAAGACGCAATAAGGGAACTAACTAATAAAATTTACTGTTCAATTGACAATAAAAAACCATCAACAGGAATCTTTTTAGACTTGGCTAAAGCTTTCGACACCGTCAATCATTGTCATTTATCAAATTCCCTTGAATATATGGGTATAAGGGGTATAGCCAATAAATTAATGAAGTCTTACTTAACAAACAGAAAACCAAAATACAAAATATTACCAGCATCGATCAAATAGTCTCATGTGGTGTACCTCAGGGAACAGTATTAGGGCCTCTACTCTTTATAGTCTACCTGAACAATCTCTTTTTAGTGAAAAGTAAAGCAAATATTATTAGCTTTGCAGATGACACAGTAATGCATTACGAAGCTACTGACTGGAATAACTTGAAAACATTGGGAGAGAAGGATTTCTCCAAAATAAAAACATGGTTTAACTACCGATTACTATCTATAAATTTTAAAAAAACAGTGTACCTACCTTTTTGCAGTCTAGCCTCTGGTCTTCCTCAATTTCAAAATATCGCTATCGAGAACGACACATATATACTACCTGAAAATAAAACTAAATATTTAGGGATAATAGTAGATAGCCACTTGCGCTGGGACAAACATACTCAATACTTACTAAACAAATTACGTAGTGTCTTATTTAAATTCATACAAATATCACCAATGCTAGAATTACCACAGAAGAGAATTTTGTATCATAGCCTTTTCGAATCTCATCTCAACTATGGAATAATTGGTTGGGGTGGAGTCACTAAAACGCACTTAAAGCCAATCGAGATCATTCAAAAAAGTTTTTTAAAAATAATGCTAAACAAAAATAGAAGATATCCTACTGAAAATGTGTATCAAGAAACCCAGATATTTGACTTACGACAGTTATTCTGTCAAGCAGCACTCACCCATCAATTTCAAAATCAAGATGATCTGCAAACACCGTTGCATCAATATGATACAAGAAACAGAGACAATTATTTGCTACCACGAACGAATAAATCAATTGGACAAAATAGCTATCGGTTTTTGAGACCAAAAATCTTTAATAACATTCCAACGAAGCTTCGAGAAATAAAAATAGTAAAAAAATTTAAAAGATGTGTAAAAGAATTTATAACAAAAACACCGCGAACTTTTTTCCGTAATATAATCGAATAAAAAACAAAATAGAAATTAAATAATTGGAAAGTATATTATAAACGTTAAAGAATCTGAATATTTTAAAAATGTTCTTTGTCTATGTAGAAGTTATGTTCGTTGTATGAGGTACTTATGCCAAGGTATATTGGAAATAAATTTTACTTATTATCAAAGTGTAAAGATTGTACTTATATAACTTTTATTTATATTAATAATTTGTATTTTAATTGCTTCATATTTTTAAATTTTTACTATTGTATTGTTATAAGTTTTATTTATTTTTATTTGGTCGTATTTTTTGTCACACACAATCTGTCATTGTACTTTGTACAGTGAGCAGATTCAGTGACACATTTCTTGTTTATTTACATTTTAATTCCTATTGGATTTTATTTTATTGTATCTGAATGTATATATTGCTGGTAAATAAACATTATTATTATTATATATTATATGAATGATGATAGCCTATTTTTTTCAAAAACTTTAGCCAAATGACTAATCAATGATATTGGTCTATATTTACCAACATATGTTTTATCTCCATTTTTACAAACAGGTACTACAATAGAGCTCGGGATAATCTCTTAAAACCCTCATCAAATGAATATTCGCGGGAATTTGACTTTCCATTTCGCTTTTTTCTTCCTGCAGGAGATTTCAATTCGCCATTGTTTTGTTCGTCCTCTTTCTTGATGGTGTAAATTGTTTTTTCACTGATCCCACTCATTTTGGAAGCACGATTTATTGCTACAGTCACACTCAATTTACCGTCATTGATCAAATAACAAATCATTAAAAATCACAATTTTAGCACTGGCATGGAGCATTTGTCCGCGTTTGAATTACATAAACTTCATATTGCAGGTAAGAAAAAACTGATCCAACTAAAAAAAAGTCAAGTAATTTAATGTCAAAGTTTTGGCAATTATAAAAAAATGAAAACATAAAAACATGAATTCCTAGACTAGCTCCACATTAGGCAGAAGTTCAGCCGCCGAAAATGGTTCTATATTTTATCGATCGATAATAATCATTTGGGATAGGGTGTCATTTGTATAGAATATATAAAGGGTTCAACATTTAATTTCCTAGTCATCTTTCAGTAATTAATTCCCATTTTGATTAACAAAGTCCATCGATATAATATGGTAAGCGTTGATATTAATATTTTTAGTTTCATGCAATAATAATACGAGATTTATTTTTATAACTTTAAGTTTTTTTGTGGGATGACACGTTTCCGTTAATCTGATTTAATTTTTGTAAAATCATTCTAATTTTTTTCCTTTAATATTTGAAACGTTTTTTTTTAATCCTATATATTGTCCTGTTTTTTGCCCTTTACATGTCTAATCTATTTTTAGTCCTATAAAATCTGGATGGCGTATTTCATATGCTCGTTGAATGAAAAGCAGAAGATATTTTTGGAGCTACAGGAGATATCTTATTTTGGAATTGGGAAGCAGAAGCATGATTTTGAAAGCAAATGTTTGGTAACGAGACATTGAAGTTTCAGATAACTGAAAACAAACCAGACCATCCTTAGTACCTTGTTACCCAGCCGAAGCCTAAAACCGATGAGATAATTATTTTATTAAAATAGTTCTATAGCAACTCATTGACGAATATACAAAATTTAAAAGTAATTTTATTTCATAAACTCTAGTAAATTTCAAAAAGCAAATACTTTAAATTCTTATAATTTAATTAGTGAATTTTCCATATTTAGTCATTAACAGTTATAATTGAAGGAGTGCTTCAAATACGGTGACATCCAATAAATAATTTCGGAACCCTTAAAAAAAAATGTTAAACACTTAAACTATAAAAATACCATCTATCACTGCAGAATATCCATTTGACGTTATATAAAATGACTGCGTTACTATTATCCCCCATTCGTGAATCCTAAATAAATCAAATTCGGTACTCTTCATAATTCACTCTATGAATTATCAGAGGGAGAATTTTAAGTTTAACTAAGCTAAAAACAACAGTATGTTCTCTGATAAACTTTGTTCCAATATCAACTGATATCAGCGATTTAGTTAAAAGCACCATCCAACATTATCCATGTTCGGTTATATAAAGTGACACGTAACTTCGTTATTATTATTCAAATAATTTGGACAGACGCTTGCTTCTAATTATGTTCCTTCCCAGGTTTAGAGAAGATTTGTGAGAAAATTTGATTAATATTGCAAAACATAATTTCGTCTAACTTTAGGGGATCTAATGAAAGTGATATCAAGTTTTCTTTGTTAAAACTTTCCCTAATGGGTATGATGTTTAGAAACGAACACTATTACAGGAACTAACGATGCAATATTGTAGTATGGAAGGTAGAAATGTACATTAAGTTTTAAAAATTTAATCAAATTAGTAAGAGAGGCATTTGAAATATATTGTGGAAATTTATTATACTAACTTTAATTCTCATTATTTACCTGTCTAATCTATTGTGACTGCGTTGACCAACTTTTCCATAATTGGAGATAATCAGAATACTACCTAAATAATTGAACTTCTTATAGGATTTTTTTTTAAATTATTTTATGTTTTAGTTTGGATTACTAGCCTGTTTGTTTATAATCAAAAACCTTACATAGCGTGAATATTAATTGAATTTTTTCGATTTCTTCAACCCATATTTCCAACAGTCTTTGCGGTTTTCTGGTCTGTCTGCAACTAATACAATTTCGCCTTCATACAGAAGTTTATTCATTTATGCTTATTCTTTTTCTAAGTTCTAACTTCTACTTAGATCATGAATTGCTCTGTACCTATATTTTTTTATTAATTTTCTTGGTTTGACTAAAGTATCCATCTATTATTTATGAAAAATTGGGTGAGTTTAGTTGAACTTGCAACAGCTTCCTCACTTGATCTATGTTTGGCAGTTTTTAAATCATCATTTACATCGCTTCCGCCAACATGATTTACGAAAAACTCGGCTGTACACTTCGCATTTCACACGATTTAAGGATCCAGCGACTCTTTTTAAAAAGGGGAAGTCCCGTTGAAGGGGTAAATAAGCAATTTCGTTTTGGCACAATCACAAGCAAGATGATGAAATACCGAATTGTATTTCAGAATAACTGCTACAAATTACATTATTTCGCATCACTTACTGGTGCCGGAACTGTAGAGATTTACAAGTAATTGCGCGAAAAACAATCAATATGCAGGCTGCAGCAGGCACGTCTTTAGAGAGACGAGGTGTCCTGGTCGACTCATGCTCATCTGTGAGATTACTGAACTGAAGACTGAAACACCAAAAGCGGAGCGACGAATCTAATTGTGAGGTACGCATTGTTGTCAAGTTGCGTCAACAACTAAGTGTGGTTTGCATAATAGTAATTAATTATAAACCGGGACAAACCCATCGACCGGTCGGGACACCGAGACACCTTTGAAATCGGGACTGTCCCGGCCAAATCGGGACGTATGGTAAGACTAGCTATGATTGTTATTTATTATGGCCATTTCAAATCCTTCCTATAATATCAATTTATGAGCTCTTTGACTGGACTATAGACGGCCGCAATAAGATTGAGGCCCGCGTCACCATGGATACGTAGTGGTACGCGCGCTCTCCGAGCAATTACTAATAGAGGGAGCGTGAAAACGAGTTTGTAGGCGATTGTTGTGTTAGCAACATCTGTGGAGGAAGTGAGGAAGCGGGCACAAGGGGGAAGGTAAACATCCTTCTTGTTCAGTGGCGTATCATTTTTCTATAAAAACACACATTTTAATTGTAAAAAAAAAACTAAAAAAATTTGCTAATTTTACTATTTTTAAAATGAATACCGTCTTATATGTGTTTAATGCAGGAAATGAAACAAAATCACTGTAAAGGTCTAATTTTTTCAATTGAAGAATAAAACCTTAAAATCAATTTTATTATAAATAAATACAGGAGCGACTAGTTTCGGCCTTACAGGAACATCTTCAGGCCTGTAATACAATAAAATTTACTTATTATAATAGGTTGGTCAATTACGAATAACATTAAATAATATAAACCACAAAAAAGGATCCATATTGTAGCGTTACAGCATTATAGAATTAAAGCTGTGAAAATAAAAGAGCAGTGCAAAAGTAACTAAAAATAAGAAAACTGAGTACGGAATCTACAAGAGAAGAGGTGAGAATGAGCAATTACGAATGTATTTAAATTGCTCGGGATAACAAATAAAGCTGATAATGTAGTGGTATAGTCCCCGTCAAAGAAGGTCTGGATAAGTTAAGAGGACGGCGTTTTCTCTGTAAATCTGGAGAATTTAAGGATGGAGGGAAGACGAATCTTGCTGGCTCAGGTGTAGATGGCTAGAACTAGAAAAAGGAGCATGTAGATGAAAGCTCCAGTAAATATCGTCACTTTCGTCTAATTTTTTATTCTCACTCACCGTTTCTCATTTATACAAGCATATAATAAAACAACATGAATTCATTATATTTAATAAGCTAATAAACGTTTGTTTCACTGAAAAAAACATATATGTGAATATAAAAAATATATAAATAGATAAGATTAATATCAAAATTAATTTGAAGATATAACAGATAATAAAATGAAATAAATTAATACAAGTACAAATAGAAAGTTATTAACATACCTTCTAAAAGTAACACATTTTAAGTAGATGAAAGTTTAAAGAGTTTATTCCTGAACATAACTAATCTAACGTTTTCCCCCTTTTTAATATTATGAGGGTTTTTGTAGTTCAAATGAAAATTATAATTTATTTTGTTCCTAATAAAAATTTAAACATAGGTTATCAAAGAGTAAATAAAATACATAATAGAACTTCATAATCTTAAATCGTTATCAAAAATTATTAATGGTAAAACTTCAAACAATAATTAGATTCTTAAACAAATTTCTAGTTTTTGTTTTGCAAAAGACTTTTTTGCCTTCTTCGGTTGCCTCTGACACTTTTCTTTTAGTAGTTTCGAGGAGAATTTTCCTATGGAAACCAGTAGAACCATCAATTGGTTAGTAAAACTTTGATATTTTGGGTCTGGTCTTGTTAAACTTTCTTCTTAGGAAGCTGTAACCTTATGGAAAATAAAAATTTAATGTTAGATCAGAATCTCTTAATTGAGAATTATATTTGCAAAGGCCGTTTTAATAATATTTTCAAAAGTTCTTGGAATCGTTGTTAACAGAAACCTGCAAAAAAATATATTATTTTATTCCTAAAATATAAGATATCACACAATGCACATTCATATATCATTGTGCTAGAAAAATACTAGGTAGGTACTGAGACAATCTAAAAAAATTATTTCGAGAAACTCAACTTTTAATGTCATCATTGTACTTAACTTTTTTATTGTTAAATTATTAATAATGTCATTTTGTGTAGTTCGTTGTGATTTGTATAATATATATTTTAAAAACCTATCGTCAATGTTAATGTGCCAAGTTTTTTTAATAATTATGTTCTTGTTATAGTAAAAACACATTTAAACACGTTTTTAAAGTTTTCTGGATTTCTGCTTTAAATTACCGTACAAATGAACTGACTAATTGTGTGTTTAAGTAAAGGTATATCTCTTTTTTGTTATAACAGTCTTTGTATATTGTTCTAACATCTAATCTTAATATATCCTATTTCACCAACAAAAATGTAGAATAATTAATCACATCAAACGAAAAAAGTCATTTCAAGATATCCTAAGAGGTTTTAACTTAAAACTAAATAAAATGTACATTGCAACTGTGTTTAAATAAATGAATGTTTTTACACCGGACTATAGCACCAGACAAACATTTTTTTAGATCATAATGATCTGCATAACTCAAAATAGTCAAAATCCACATTATTTAAGTTATTCTAGTATTGTTTTAGCATAACGATGTAAACTCCAATAATAAATATTCTCATTTTTTTGGGACGTTTTAAAGGAAATTAAAAAAAAAAAAGAAAACATGAATAATGTGATATTCTTGTTTAGTTTTGTACTATATAATATAGTTCATTAGGTAGTGATTTAGAAGCAAATTATGTTCTATTTATAGAATAAAAAATCATTCATAATATCTAAATATTTATACCTATTTATATTTTGGACAGGAAGACTATTTTATGTTTTTGGCTCTGAATAGTTTTCTTAAGAATTTTAAAACCTTCCTTAGCTCTTTTGGGATATTCTTAGAAGTTCATTTTGTTTAAACCTAAAACAAATTAAGTACAAAAAATGAAAATTTAAACAATACACAAAATTAGTCTTTCAGATTAGTTAAAAAAAAGTGTCAACAAAAAAATGGCTATGCCTTTTTCCTTAAACATTCTTTTTGAAAGAAACTTAAGTTTCTCTACTTACTTGCTATTTTAGTATTTTAGTAGCAGATGAATATAGTGTAGAAGTAGTGGCAGGCTTGATTATTATACTTCTTTCGTCGAAATTGCATTTTTCTTTAATATTTTCCTCCCCTGAGGTCTATAATAAAAATGTTCATTAGCATAAAAAGGTATTCAGGTGGTCACTTGTTGAATTCTTAAATTTTGGAACCATGTATTTCTTTCTCATATCAAGAAAAGGAAACCTTAAAAAAATAATAATAAGTAATTAACCTCTCTGTTAAACCTTTACTATAATCATTATGATACAGATGAAGACGAACTTAGCTGGGATTTATTCCCTCTTAATTTACTTTTTCGAAAATAAGAAAGTTCAATTGCAAATTAAAGGTGATTGCTTAATGCACCGCCTCTGGTAATTAAGTTGTATTTGTACTTACCTATGATATAATCTTGAAGAAGCATTTTCAACAGGTCTTTTACACATAAAGCATGTTTTCACCATATTATTACAGATAATAAATCTTCAATATACATTTAAAACCCTTACAAGGCTATAAATAATTATATTTTTCGTAAAATAAAAATCAATAATTGACATGTGTCAGAAAGTGTCAGAACGAGGTCACAACCTCACTATCAAACTTGGCAACGCTGATTAAATAAGCCAATTACAGAAGAGGTATTTCCCCCCTCGGGGGGAGTAGATGTTGCTAACAAAATTTAGCGCGGGGAAGGGGGGAAGACTCCCTCTAGTAGTAATTGCTCGGAGCGCGCGCTAACGAGCACGTCTTGCAGTCGACTGTTTTAATGAAGATAAGGGCGAATTTAGATGATGAGGGGCCAGCGACTGTTTTGCTTCTTTAGGGTGAGATTACAGAACGTCTGCAACTTTGCAGATCTGCAAATATGGTGGACTTACAAATGCAAGTATTCCAAAAAATATCTGCAAATTCGCAATATTTATTGTGGTTTATTACCCCTAACAACACTAAACCCAAATTTGGAATACGAAAACTTGATACTTGCATGTGTAAGTCAATCATATTTGCAGATTTTCAAAGTTGCCGCCATATTTGCAGATCTGCAAAGTTGCAGACGTTCTGTAATCTCACCATTAATGTTGTTTTAAAGTTTTTACGAAATTTTACGAAGGACAATGCTAAATGATTGATTAAATGCTTTAACTATTATGTCAATAATTAGGAATTTGATTTTGGATATAAATAATAATAATAATAAATAAGGGATTATACAGCAGATTTTAATTTCAGGATGTGAGTTATGCCATGGGCTTGAGTAAAAAAAATAAAAACAATATACGAGTAAATATGTCGATTTTCATGTTTCTTTATTTCTGTAAAATGTTTTACTATAAGAAATATATTTCATTTTGTTTATTGCCTATTGACAAGGCGCAGTATGCAGTATGGTAATTTTTCTATGTTAATAAAAAATACAAAATATATAAATAACAAATTTTTTATACACCTTTTTGTTACACTCTATATATTTTGTATTCCTAGCTTAATTTAAAAAAAAAATCCAAAGGACATTTCTTAATAAAAGTGGAGAGGGATCTATATTTCTTTAATAAAAACTACTTTCTTATTATTGCGAGAGTGCAACAATCGAAACGCTTTTTAGTTCGCATTTTCCATTGTGCTCGATATTGAAAATAATTTATAAGGACAGCTAGCTCAATGGTTATTCTTCCACCTGTAAAAAATCACTCTCGCATCGCATTCAGATGAAAGTTTTCATTTTATTTTAGATGTAGTATAAATTGTTTAAATTATAACAAAAGAAATATTTACGAGAAGCACTGAAATGTTCCATACAATCGTATCAATTGAAGGAGTAATTTATGTCCCACTCGGGTGGAATGAGGCAAGGTTATCACGAACGGTAAGCTGTAGGCCAAAATTTGTATACCTAATTTCCATTTACTATCTAATTCCTGCGGTTCCCACAATTTACTGTTCCGAAAAGAAACATTCCCATATATTCGACGTTCCTCACAATCTGGCGTGGAAATTTTCCCGATACCATAAACACATTACGTTAATTCTAAAATAATTCAGTATTCATGTGGTTAGTGGTTAGATTATGAACTTTTAGATACAATGTCCGGTGTTTGAATCTTACTATTAGCCAAGATATTTTCTAATTAATTTGATTAATTAACAATTAATTTTAAAGCAGAAGTAGTATTCCTTACTCGGCCATTCACTGTTGAGTTCTAATTAGCAGTGCCCTTCCCATGTAGATTAGATTAGATTAGGAGTTGGACGTTATTTGTCCTTGTCCACCGCGACCTTTTCAGATCTATTGTGGGACTCCGTTTGTTTTAGAGTATGTCGTCTAGCCTGGTCTTTTTTATTAGACTTAGTAGCTCTGATAGTGGCTCCCGCATGTAGTTGCATGCAATTGGCTTTTCTTCGCCCAATGTTAGAAACCTCATTCCAGCCAGGCCTTCACATTGGCACAGGACGTGGAACGATGTTTTCTCTTCTTCTTCACAGAACCTGCACAAAGTTGCTTCTTCTGCTGGATTTATGACACTCATGTGCCTTTTGAGGCGACAGTGTCCAGTAAGAAGGCCTACTGTTATCCTAACGATTTGACGCTTTTGATTCAGTAGGTCTTTCGTAAACTTGGCCGATGGTTCCTTGATGAACTGTTTGGCCTGTCTCAGTCTTGGATAGTTATTCCACCATTCCTGAGACTCTTTTTGCATCCATTGTTTAATGGATGCATTGCACAATGCCTTAGCAACTCCACTGAAGGGTTCGGGGCCTGTCGTGCCCTTATCTAAGCCTTCTCGGGCTAATTAATCGACCTTTTCGTTGCCCTGATATCCCTCATGGCCTGGGAACCAGGCGAAGGTCACCTTATTTTGACTACTTAGCTCTGCCAGGTCTTCTAGACAGTCTTTCACCAGTCGTGATTTGATTTCTGGTGAGAGAATTGCCTTTAGAGCAGCTTGACTATCAGAGTATATGCATAGATATATAACCAAGACAGATAGGATTATTTACAAAATTTTTGAAGAATGAACGGTGGTGTCCGCGGTAGAAACTCAATAATCGGATTGAACATTGTTGCCAAGTTTACGTGCTTTTAACTATAGATATATATAACCAATACAGATTACACAATTTCTGAAGTCAACGCGGATGATCCTCGACAGAAATGCAATATTTGGATAAAATTAAAATATTGATGCCAAGTTTGCGATGTTTTTAACTGTAGTAATGTTATTGCGTTTGCTTGAATTACTGTTAGGTCTTTAAATTGTCCAAAAAAAAAATAATGTCTGACAACAGCGGAAGTAGAGTAGACCGCAATTGTGGAGGGTCGTATATTGTTTCATTCATAAAAATTCATTCGATACAGTACTAGTCCAGGAGCCAGTGAATTTTTTCGTACTTGTTTTCCCGGTCCGTGTATATTTAAATAATCTATTCCCGGTGAACTGTATATTTAAAATGGAACGCCAATCTATTAACAAAAGTAAGCCAGATTGAATTCGCGCATTACGTCACATCGATACAAGTGAGATTGTTTACAAAGTGCCTTTGCAGGCCTATTTTGCCCATTTCATGTATTTGTTTTTAAATCATGTTAAATTACTATTTTTGAAACTCAACAAGGAGAAAATCCAATTAACTCTTCCGTTGTGTATGTATATATATATATATATATATATATATATATATATATATATATATATATATATATCTAGCTACGTGGCATTACTGGGACTCCATTCCATAAATGGCCTACCAAAACTCCACCGTATATACGCCATTATATACACCGTTATTTGTAAAGACTAATTCAACTACCATTAGTTGGATAGGTCAACGTAACGTCCACTATATACATTTGACATATGTTTTGACACTGTTTATGTTAATGCGCCTCCTCTTACTAGAGATAATGTATTTACTGAGGCTCCAAGCACTGTTGCCACTTTTTAATAATTTATTTAGCAGAAGGAAGAAAAACCTAATTACTCAGACCATATGTTTTTATTTAAAATAATAATAACCCGTTGAAGATAAACCTTCTTAGCGAGTAGTATGCGAATTCGTCGTTTCTGCCGGCAAACCAATTGCAATAGTTCTATTCTTTTTAAGTCTTCTCAAGTTTTGTGTGTATATATTATAATGACTTTTTTGCTCAATACTAGTTTAAAATTAAAATTTTTGTTTTCATAAATGTAATAATGGTGTTTACAAAAAGACAAAAAATTAAATAATGTTGTTACAGATACCTCTCAGAAATTTTTCGCCGATATTATTATTACATATAAGGTTTTAAAAGATCTGGCTAAACAATGACCGATATTGTTTTAACAACAATTGAAGAACATTTAAAAGAAGTAAATTATAAAATCACATCAATGAATAATATATCAGTACGCTTTAAAGAAAATAAAAATCTACATGATAAATTTGATGAACAAGAACAAAAATATAGATTGAAACTTTTACGTCTACATAGATTACCAGAAGGTACTAAAAATAATTTATAAAATAAAATATTTGATGGTTTTAGGTTTTAAACAATGCAGAACTTTTTATGAAGAATAACTTTTTCTCGTTAATTTAATAATAAAAAAGTTTTTAATATACTGCGTACTTAAGTGGACTCACTGTATATTTAAAACTGGTTAAAAAATTATAAAAATCTGTTAATAGTTTCTTACTACATAATATAAATTTTTAAACGAATTCAAAAAAAAATCCTTAAAGCTTACTGATGAGTAAACATTCTCATTATATATCCATACGGTACGACTGGGTCCACCTTGTTAATTTTTAGGCTCACTAAGACTCTGCTGTAGAGTCCATATATTATTAACAGCGGAGTCTCAGTGAACCTAAAAATTAACACGGCTGGAGGCCCAGCGAGATATATAGTTTAGGTATATATATATTAGGACGTATATAGTACCTTAATATATAAAGAACCACAGTTCCATTAAAAAATATTTATTTATAAAAAATTCATGAAAAAATAAAAACAAACACGTAAATAAACATGTCATATTTGCACTAAAAAAAAGCCATAAAAAGAAAACTAAAAATTCAAACTCCTATGTAGCAAATATTCAACACTTTTTTGCGTACCTATTACACACTTTTATATTCTCCCATTTCCTATATTTAAAAATCTGATGTGTCCAACACATGACTTTCCTATCTAGTTATTATAGGCTTTTCCGGTTATTTTGTACAACCTATTGCAGCACTTCTATAAATGTTTAGAGGAGGATAAACCAAATATATACATTGTCCACATATATCTACCTCGAAACATTTTTCTATAGATATTCATTGAAAACGAAAATACTGAAAAATTTAAATTTAGCACTTTTCCATTACGGTCCATTTCAGAAAAATCATGTATAAACAAAAATTATAGAGATCGATATCGCAAACAACTTTTAGTTCAACAATTTTCATAAAAATCAGAATTTTGCACATTTTGTCAAATTTCTCGAATACGGACCATTTCAGGAAAATTTGACATATAACAAAAATTATAGATAATAATATTAGAAGTAACTTTTATTTGAACAATTTTCTCCTCCAAACATAAATAACAGATATATTCCATAAAATATAAAAACGGCCTCCCATAAAGTATCCCCCCAGATGATTCGACTTTGTCCAAAATCTAATCATTTCACGTCAGGCCCAAATAAACCTTAAGTTTAAAATTTTATGTTTTTTTCTTAATCAGTTTTTGAGTTTTCTTCAAAATTCGAAATTTACACATTTTCTCAAATATCTCGAATACGGTCCATTTTAGAGAAATTATGTATAGAATAAAAATTATAGAGAATTATATTACAAACAACTTTTATTTAAACAATTTTTATAAAAAATTATTTTTTTCACATTTTGTCAAATTTCTCGAATACGGACCATTTTAGGAAAATTTTGCATAGAACAAAAATTATAGATAATTATTTGAAGAATTTTCTTCTCCAAACGTAAATAACAGATATATTCCATAAAATATAAAAATGACCACCTATAAAGTATCCTCCCAGATGTTCCGACTCTGCCCAAAATCTAATCAGCTCATTGGACGCTAAAACAAAGCTAAAGTTTAAAATTTGGTGTTTTTCGTTGTATCGGTTCATGAGTTATACAGACACACAGACACACACGCACACCCACACGCACACCCACACGCGCACGCGCACACGCACATGCACACGCACACACACACACAGACAGACAGACACAGACATCATCGCAAAAATAGTCAAAACGGATTCAGGGGACCTCAAAACGTAAAAATCCGTCGAAAACTCGAGGTCAAAAAAAATCATGATTCCTCTACTTTCCTTATATCTGTATACAGATAGGAAAGTAAAAATGAATCATTTTAGGTTAACTGAGACTCTGCTGTAGAATCCGTATATAATTGATAGCGGAGTCTCAATAAACCTAAAAACTAGCAAGGCTGGAGGCCCAGTCACACTCTATAGATATAGCGCTAGATATAGTGTATATTAGGAACATATCTTATAGTACCTTAATATACAAAGAACCACAGTTTCATTAAAAAATATTTATTTATTTTTGTGTACCTATTACAAACTTGTATACTGCCCCATTTAGTATCTTTAAACCTGAATATATATTTTTTTTTTATTTCAAATTTTGGGAAACTAAACCAAGGAATGTACACTACCTTTTTAATTATATTAGGTGACGTAATCATTAAAAATGGCAGACGGGAGCCGTTATGGCAAGTGATATATTATTTGAAACCCTTTTCAATGATATCAATATAACTAAAATATTTTTTCTTTTTACTCATAATGAATTCTTTGTTTTAAATGTTCAATGCTATCAACTGGTGTACCACAAATATTTAACCTTTGGCACTGTATTATTCTTGTTTAAAATCAAAGATTTTTATGAATTCATATCTCATGACGGATCAAAAAATAAATAGGAGGTGGAGGGACTTTAGATCCGCATTGTATAATCGAGAGCAGAGGCTATGTGAACCTGAAAATTAACACAGCTGGAGGCCTAGTCGTACCGTATACATCTTCAAAAATCTAAACGCGGACCATATAAGCGAAATCCATTAGGGACGAACTTAAGTTGGAGTGAGGTGGAAGTCGTACATACCGTGAGTCAGGCCATTGAATAGGTAGTGCGCTGCACAGTTCATATCGCAATGAGTCTCAAGGATGTAAGCATACTTATATTTATTTAAATCTCTATATTCCACACGAAAAGTTCGAAATGGTATATTTTAATTTTGGATGCATGAAAATGAATAATCCACAATACGACACTTCAGTGGAAAGTCAAGTTTAATGATTTATAGGACAACGTAACAAAACAATTCGAAGGAACATGAAAAATAGATTGTTGCCATTAAGGTTAAGAATAAATAAATGTAATGAAAATCCCAATAAACCAAATTAACAAAATTATGCTGCACATTAAATTACTATTATAATAAGCTTTCAAATGAGCTGTCACACTTAACACTATGTACCACTTTTTTATCGTGCTAAAGGGCGCTAAAATCAAAAGTAACACTATAAACAGTCACATTTCTAAAAATTATTCATTAAATTACATTTGCGTTGATGTGTAATACTTAGTACGTTTTCTATTTAAATTGTATTGGTTAGTAGTGGGAAGGAGGAGAGGGGAATGTTGTGTGTCAGTTTAGGATGTGATAAAAATGTGCCAGCCTTAGAATAAAAATCGACCTAATTTAAACAATTCTTTGTATTAATTTGAAGCAAGTGGTGATACAATTGAAATCAGCATAATAAAAGGAAGCTTAAAAATTTGTATGTTATGTTGGGAATGGGGTGCTAAAACACTACGACCTAAAATATTTATTGTACCCCTTTTGTCGCTAATGCAGCAAGGAAATGTCGCAATGCCTACAACGATCCTTCCAATCATATCTTCCTTGAGTGGCTTCAAGTTAGGTAAATATCACTCTTCTATTTAATATGCTCTTAGGTATAGTGTCCTTGGATTTTGGAGTGCTACACATTGTCAGAATGTAAATGGAGGTTTTGTCTTCCTCTTCACAGAATCTGCTCACTATATTCTACTACTCTTAGTTTACTTAAGGTGTCCTTTTAGTGGGCAATGGCCAGTAAGGATCCCTGATACAATGCGTAACTTGTTCTTGTAAAATTGGTAAAAATATAGGGTGTTCTATTTATAAAATACTGTCATTGACGTCATTACAAGATGATTACAAGATATATTGAATTATGAGAAAATAAACTAAATTAAAATAAAAAGTTTACTTATTTTATTTTACGTCTTGGTCATATATCACATTTGAGTTGGAATTTTCTTTTTATTTACTATCATAATAATGCCTAAATATACGTACTAATCAAGGTGCTAACCTTATTATTTAAATAATATCAACCAAAAAATTATTAAACATTTTCTAAAACAAAAATGTTTATTGTGGCATTTTATTTTCTACGGCGCTCTGTAGTACTTGTCGCGTTCAAGATCGAAAATAGTTCATTTTAATTTTTAGACTGACCCGAGTCGAGAGACAAAACTACCAAGCCTCCTAGTACGTATATATATTCAACTGCAACGTTGCCAAACCAAAAGCGCGCAGCGAATAGCTTAAGGCGCCCAGTTGACATGTAACATTAAACATCTTATACACAGCGAAATGTATATTAGCAGCGCACCAAGCGGCGAACGCCTGAACTAATATTTTATACAGGATCAAAAAACGGCTCAAATGGGCGTCCTCGAGATTTTTGTGTTAATGGGTGTTTTAGGGTGTCTACATCATCTGGAACAATTTTCAATGGGTTGTCACTGGGGATCCGTATATCGGAAGCCCAGTAACAGCGGAGTCTCAGTGAACCTGAAATTTAACATAGGGGGAGGCTCAGTAATACTTTGTAGATATATATATATATATATATATATATATATATATATATATATATATATATATATATATATATATATATATATATAAGATAAATTAACTGAAGTTTTATTAGTAAAGTATTAATACTAAAATTTTAATGTAATTTACAGAAAATAGCTAGGTATGTATTTGTTTTTAAATAATTTGATAATTTATGAAAAAAGGGAGTAAAAGTGGAATGACCAGTGACCAGTAGGTCAGTCAATACAAAGTATCATATATTTCTATTATAACATAACTAAAATACCTACATCTTTTAATCATAAGGACATAAGTTAAAAACCATTTTAATATATGCATTAGAATGAAGTAATAATAACTTAAAGATACGAGGTCTTAAAGTAATAGCTGGTACAGCATGTTTTTTAAACGTTTCCTCATTGCTGCTAGAATGAAATCACTTACTATGAAATGTGCTCTAAAAACGGCATTTATAGCAGTCAGTGTTCAGTCTTAGGATCTCTTCCTAAAGCCCTCATCCAAGCTGCATACATATTAAAAAATAATTAAAAAAAAAACATATTATATACCTATATAGTTTTCGGTTCAGGGTGCCCTAAAAGAGGACACTTAGCCGACAATTTGGCTCAGATAGCTAAAACTCAAAAGTCACACCCCGAACCAGGACGTATTGCTATCCTTTTAAGTAAAAAATAACTACAAATAACTTACCTGAAAAATTAAGGCGTCTAACTTTACACCAAAAAAACCATACACTTTTTCCCATTGTTGCAAGCACCCGATGACGATTAGGTAGATATCAACTAGAAGCATGTGGTACTTAATGGTTATAAAGCTTATTTTAACACAAAAAGAATAAAGCACTAGTCGAAAAGCAGCAATCAAATATAAATAGACCACAATATTAAAATTGAAATTAAAAACTATATAAAAGACAAATACTCTAAAAGCGCAGAAGATCAGAACCAAATAAAATGAATAACCATAATAACCTAAAAATCACACTAAAATTGCAAAAACTATTACTGTAAAATCATGAGATTACATCAATAATGCATATGCGTCGGAGTATCGCAAATATCAAAAGTACAGTGTTTCCATGAAAATTTAGCTATGTTTTTAGCAGTATTATAGGACCATTTCTACCACGCGCATCCAACGATATTGGCGTTCCACAGTTCACTGTATTTTCCTCACACCTCTAGTATAAATGATTTGACATAACGAAACTAACAATAATTATAATTAATGTAGAGTAATAAGTGATTCGTGAATTCTAAATTAAACAATTATTATATAAAAGTGTAAAAGGAAATGTAATTTATTTCCCTATTTTCTTCTGTAATATCTTCAATTATTATGTTTAATTTCTATAAATAAACCAACTGGTTAGGTGAAACATTGTGATATAACATTTTATTTATGTGTCCTATGCGGACACTTTAATATACAAAACACCTGGAACATTCTTTAAATAATTGTGGTCGTAGAAATAATTGTGTACATAACTCGTTTGAAAGTGTATTTTATGCACTTGCCAAATATATTATCCATACAGATTAATCAGACTATTTTTTTACATAACTACATCTCTTACTACTAAAACTATTTTTATCAATGAAAAAAAAAAGGGCCGTGTTCTCGTATGTTTTGACGCATTTTCGGCCTCAGCCCATCGAATCCCCCCTCTAAATATATATATATATATATATATATATATATGAATTTTGCTTAGAATTGCTAATCCTACAATTCTCTATTCGTGCTTGCTGACTGGGAAAATAAATACCGAAAATCGTCACTGTCTCCTGGACTATCCAATAGATGATGATGAGAACTTCACAACACATACACTTTTATGAATGGCTAGTTGGGGATGTGAGTATATGGCAATAGTTTTGCCTGATACTTGCTGATTTAATATTTCTCTTGCACAGTGTTGTATGGCTATTAGCTCAGACTGGAACACTGTTGAATATTTTCCTAAACTCACCGAAATCGTTGATTTCGACTTGGGTCCATAGATTCCAGCACCGGCTCCTTCCTTGGTTTTTGAACCGTCTGTGCACCAGACGAGTTCAGCCTGTACGGGAGGTCCCTGTTTCCAGGATTCTCGGGCTGGTATTTGAATTTGAAAATTTCTTTTAAATTTGTAGATAGAAACAAGAAGGAGATACAATAACGTGGCTAAAGGTGTCATCACGTTCGCAATATTATTACCACACTTCCTTAGCAGTTTATTTTGTGATGCATTCTTTAATCTTCGTATATTAATTATATTTTTTTTATTTAAACTCTTTGTGATAAAAAACATTAAAAAAACAATGGTCTCGCACACCATGCGCAATTGCTTCAGTAGGGATGGTGTGATGAAAAGAAAATCTCATAAAAATAACAGTTCATGAGGTAGTATAAACATAGTGCTAAGCGGTAATAAAATAAATGTTGATATAGTTTTCAGAAATGGTTTTTTATTATCGACAGTAATAAATAAACATTAGAAACTACATGCAACATTTATATACATAATAAATACAATTTGATATATTTATTGTAGATTTTCACGTAATCTAGAATGAAGTAAAACTGGATACATTTAATTTTGAATGCAGAGGTTCTTGGTTACCTACAAAATACAGTGTATTATGTTACAAGAACTTTCTTAAGTATGATGCTATCTATCATGCGTTAAAGGAACGTGCTTCGAAGGTAAGAATAATAAATTCCACATTTGCCTTATAAAATATGCTTTATTACAAAACGTCAAAAAAAAAGGAAACAAAAAAGTTTACCAACTTATGTAGGTAATTCAGAGTCATAATAAGATCTTGTTAGATTAGTCAGACGTACGGCATTGTTAATTAAATCATTTGGAGTGTCATTATTTTGTATCGGGAGGAATAAATTATGCAGCGAAATACCACCAGTCTAGATGATTTTGGCCATTTTGGATGATTTGGTCATTAAAACCTGCTGAATTTTGCTTTTACCTTGTCGTACTGTAAATTAATTGCTAGCACCTTAAATACAAATTGTCAAAAAGTGTCCAATGAATCCAGTTTTTACGGCGATAATGGTTTTGCCCTAGCCATTTTTGACATTTCTGCCGTAGTGCTTGTTGATTGATCTAATATGCTGTCGGCGTTAGAAATATTCTGTACTTTTTCAGGCAGCAGTTTTTGTTTTTTTGAGATTTGAGTTTGAACGTCTCGGATTTGTACAAATCGATGACAAATCTACGTCTTTCTGTTTTAGTTTTTACTGACTTCATTGATGTGGGGCTACCATCTTTTCTAATATGTCAATAAAGACAAACGTCGCCATAACAAGTATTTTATCATGTTGACAGTTTTCTTTAAAATTAATATTATTAACAGTTCGGCACAAATCAGTTCCAAAGAACATTAAGTTCCCTTTATCTGATACAGAAAACATTTTGTCTATCTATCGTTAATATTTTTCCAAGACTTCAATAAACCCTTGCAGGCATCACCTCTATATGATGTATTATTTTTTCCAATCAATGTGGATGCCGAAAAGAAATTGGAACTTGCAGGAAATGTAAAATAATTTGTAATATCGAGAAAGTTGAGAGATATGAAATTCGGCGAAATTAATACTTTATTTTTAGTGACCGCGGAAAAAAATTCAAAGTTCGAAAATTTACCGCCTACGAAAATTTGCTGCCGTGTACGCTACCTTAGCTAGAGTATTTAGAAATCCGCCACTATAAGTTATCCATCATATGTTTAAGTATGGGAACTTGGAAATTACTAGAAATTATGATAAACCACATGGACTAGTTAAAAGAATAGTAGTTTGTGCAACAAGTGCGAAAAGTACTTTGCGAACATGTTGCACACAATACTTTTTCTACGATCACGATTTTAAGAATTAAAATTAAGAAACTTATTTGAAATAATTTGTAACCATTTTTATTAATAATATATTATGGGAATGTAATTTAAAAATTATAAATTTAACTTTTAATTAACTTAATTTAACACTTAATTTAATTTAATTAATTATATTTAACATTATTTGATACAAAATAAACACATTTTTCATTTGAAATTATAATTTATGGTAAAATTTGAGCAATTTTGAAGTGTTACTCCAGGTGTCTCTCTATTTTTTACCAAATTCTCAGTAACTGTCGAAATATTTGCTGATGATGTCGAAGGATTTTCTTGTTGGTTAGATGAGGAGTCTACTGAGTTTACAATTTTATTGGCTATCTCTATTTTATTTGAGATGGCGTCGTCAACATAGTTTTCTGCAATATTGCTTGATCGCTATCCACCATGGCGTTTAAGAGTTAATAAATCTCCTCCTGCATTGGCTAAAATAGTGGCAGATGAGCGTCGAAAAGAATGGCCAGTATAAAGATTAGAGTTTGGCAATTGTAAAAATTGTGTCACTTGTTTAGACATATTGCCAATTTTGTTAATTCCGACAATTTGCCTTGTGCATTTACCCCCTTGATAATTCACAAAAAGATGTCTGTCAATGACGTTATCAGGGCGAAGACAAGCGTACTTTTTGTATATATTATAAAATTATCCAGTTACCGTGAACGATCTTTTAATTTTGGTTTTCGTGCTTTGAATCCTAACCAATAGGGCAGTCTTTAGATTTTCCACGTCATCTAATTTTATATTCCACAATTCTTCTCTTCGACAGGCACCCAGTTAAACCGATCGCAATGACAGTCTACAAGTTTAAAATACATTAATTTTAGATATGTTTTTTTGTTTTGTTTGTTAAAGAAGAATTTTAATAGGAATTTTAATTATTATAAAAAAAAGCTGGCAGGCACTGTGGGATTTGAAGCCCAGCCGTTTTTATCTCAGCCCAACACTCTACTCTCTGCGCTACGTAGGCTTGCAACTGTATTTCGCGAAAACATTATAGTTAGTTAAAAAACATATTTTAAAATTCGTTCTTTTTTAATATTTTACATTATAACTAAGTTATTAAACTAAATTTTAAAAATCAAATCAGTGTGTTACCTTATTTTAAATGTAACGTTTATTTACCCACGTTAATAAATATTTATAATCGGGTGCTTCCTTCAAAAACTTTTGGATTTCTTCAGATGTTAAGGTTTTTGATTTTTTGGGCTTGTAATTATCATTTTGTCTTTTTAATGCTCTTAATTTTACGTATTTCGAAATCTCCACATTGTTTTTTATACTTAATGTACTTCGCAACATTGAATATTGTGACCATAGTGTCGAAGCTTTATAAGATTTTGATTGTTCTTCAAAATAGGCGAGAATTACATTCTCAGAAAATGATGGTATTTTCTTATTTTTCCTCCATTCTATAAATTTTTGATGAGCACATTCATACTTTTCTCTTGATTTTTGAGGCAACAGGTTTAAAGTTGTATTCAATGCAATTTCAACAATTTCAGGAGGTGTGTTTTCCATATATTCAACTTCTGAATCTGAATTATTATTGTTAATTCCTTCCATGTCGATTTATACCTATATTGTATAATATGATACGTCGTGTTATCAAATATTTAAATTAAAAATTAATAGGTAGGTAACTATTATGTATTATTTTTGTATGAAAATAATTCAAATCTTATTTTAAATATAACAAATGTCAAAATATGATATTACGAATCATGAACTGTCAGCAAATGCAGCCTCCTGCGTTTGATTTGATCATCGGTGATCTCCGAGCGCTGTAAACGCGTTTGAATTGACACTCCGAGAGATCCCTAAAGTGTTTGTTTTGCTTTGGAGCGAGAACATAGAGCGAGCTCGATGTTCTCAGAGCAGATGGATCGAGAAGAGGGAGAAATTTGTCTTTGTCTCTACCTATCTCTTTTTAATTAACTTACAAACAAATTTGAATCTCAAAATTAAAGACCAGACAAGAAGTCAACAAATTACTTAGCCGCTTTTGTCTTATAGCTAAAATTATTCGTCATAAAAAACACAAAATGTGTGTTTAGAAAATACATTTTCTCTGTCCAGATCTAATCACCAGTAATCACAGGCATGGAGTATGAGAGCGAAGCGGGCATTTGTGGTATATGCTGCATTTCAGTGCCATTACCCCTTATTATTAAAAGTTTTTTCCATTTTCTTTACTTTTTGCTCACTACTTTGACCTGTGATTTTGACAATCACAAAAAGCGAGGTTATGTTTTTTACTTTGTTTTATTTGATTTGATTCAATGCTCTATTGTGACGTCATCACTTCTCGGTCTCCTCGACGCTCGCTCGATCGAGTTTCAAATCAAACGCCCCTATGATGTGTAGGAGATCTAGTTTAATAGTTCTCTACTGTTCTCCACGCATGTGTAGTGTGCGGTACAGGAAATTCTGCACGACTTTTCGCACAGTGTAGGAAATTATTAACTTTGAACGCAAGTAAGCCATGTCTATTTGTATACTTTCTATAGTGATCGTAGAAAAACTTATAAAATAGGTTAGTTAATTATTATTTACAGCAATACTCAGCAGAATAAAACAGTTTAAATAACGACTTATCTTATAGATCCCTCTCAGTATTATCTGTATTAAATGGGTTTAGTAGGGCATTTAGGCTTTAGTTAACTTACATTTAACAATTTACTTTCTTTATACTTTACTATAACAATTTACTTTACTTTAACAATTTACTTTACTTTAACATATAGGCTATAACTGTTTAACTTAACTCTTACTTTTAACCTCTTATCGTACTTAGTAATTGGCTGTATGGCGTTTAACAGTACGGACTTGCGCCATATTGAAATTTGCTAACGGCACTCAACGTTGTAAGACAAATTCCAAGTAATTCAGGAGACTTATTATGGTAATTAAATTAATTTAATTGGCACTAACCTTTACTAAAATTGTAAGTTATCTTAATTTGTAGCTACCTACTGTTTGATTTTTTCTTAATATTTCAGGATTAAAAATCTGTTACGGACACAGAAAAATATATAATTTTTGCTGAAAACCGTAATATTACCGTACAATTCATGCGCTGCATATACAATTTTTGCGTAGAGCGCATGATTTGTACGGTAATATTACGGTTTTCGCGCGTGTTGGAGCAAACCTTTAGTAACCAAAACTAAAGGTACTACAAAATTACGGATAACAGACATTTATGGTAATTTTTGATTCGCTAATTTATAATCAATCTTATTGTTTAATTTTGATTTGCAACCGTTCACTTAAAATAAAATTTTGATTTTTAACTAGAATAAAGAAATAAAATGCTTACTTGGTATTTTCCATTATACTCTTCACAATTGTTAAACTGTCCACTAGTTCTCTAATAGTTCTCAATGTATTTTTAAGGAACCCAAATAGACCTATAGTTTAACAGACCCCCCCTTAACCCCCACCTTCAATCAATTTTTTTTCAGAATCAATACGCCTCATCCCTTTTCCTGAAGATTTCAATTGGATATTATTTTTTATTTTTATGTTAGGATTTTTTCAATAGCAACCCCCCCTTATCCCCCAATTTTGATTCAAATTTTTTTCAGAATTAATAGGCTTTATTCCCTTATAGAGCTTGATTTTTACTAAAAATTTCATGTTGATAACGTTTTCGGTGTTTGATTTCTATTTATTTATTTATTTTAGCCCCCCCTTATCCCCCATTTTGTTCATAATTTTTAAAAAAAAAATTGTTTTGTGCCATTATAGAGCTTGTTTTTTGATAAAAATTTTAATTTTATGATATAATTTTTTAACTGTAACCACCCTTAAATCCACCATTTTTATTAGGATTTTTTTCAAATTTAAAGATATTTTTTCCTTATATATAGCTGGAGTTTTGCTAAAAATTTCAAGTTGATATCATTTTGTAACCCCTCATTTTTATTTTTTTCAAAATCAATAGGCTTCTTCTCCTTATAAAGTTAGGTTTTTTTCAATATTTTAACTCCCTTTATGTTTTTATTTTTACTTAGATTTTTTCAGAATCAGTATACCTTATCCCCTTGTAGAGCTTGATTTTTAATTAATATTTCATGTTGATATCGCTTTTCATTTTTGATTTTAACCCTGCCCTTAAACCCCCCCTATTTTTTAATTAGAGGGCCTTTTCTTTTTATAGAGCATGTTTTTTGCTAAAAATTTTAAGTTATTATCATTTTTCGTTACTGAGTTAGGATTTTTTTTTTCAATATTTCAACCCCCCTTGTCCCTCATGTTTATACACTTTTTTTTTAAATTCAAATGGTTTTTTTTCATTATAGAGCTTGATTTTTTTATTAAAAAATTCATGTTGATAACGCTTTTGGTGTTTGATTTACATTTTTTTTATTTCAACCCCCTTAACCTCTCATTTTGTTCACACATTTTTTTAAAATCAATAAAATTTGTCTCCTTATAGAGTTTTATTTTTGCTAAAAATGTCAAGTTGATCTTTTTTGTTTTTGATATCGTTTTCTGTTTCTGAGTTTTTTCAATATTTCAACCTCCTCAATCCCCCATTTTAGCTTACATTTTTTCCGAATCAATAGGCTTTATCCTCTTATAGAGCTTGATTTTTACTAAAAATTTCATGTTGATATCGCTTTTTGTTAATGATTATGATTTTTTTTTATTTCAATCTCCTTAATCTCCCATTTTTATTCAGTGTTCTTCAAAATCAATTCGCTTCGTCTTCTTATAGATCTTGATTTTTTCTAAAATTTTCAAATTTATATCGTTTTCCGTTTTTAACTTATCGTGCGGACAAAAAACGTGACATCGGACGGACGGACGGACGGACGAAGCGAATGCATAATACTATTCACAGTCTACTGTGTAAAGAGCATAATAACTATCGTACTAATTTATTTATGTGTTATGCCCACTGTTCTATTGACAATTTTCTTTTTTAATAAACTCTGCCATATAAATTAAATTGACTTTAATTCAAAATCAATGACTTCGAACATAGTTTAAATGTCATGCAGTCTTGCTACTGCACATAGTATACAGGGTTGGCCAAACCTCTGTCGTAGTTCTATAACTCCTACTATGCAAATCTTAACGATTTATTTGATGTATACCTGTCAATGGTGGCCAATACCAAATATCCCAAAATTATTTTCTTGTGTACAGGGTGGCTCAATAGTAAATTAGGCAAATCACTTAATTTTTTTTAAAAGGAATGATCCAACTTTTTTTACAATTTTAGGTACTCTATGGTCACTAGTACATACCCACAAAATATTGTTTCTAACATCCCACCCCTTTCGCAGAAAAAAAAATTACCAAAAAATATTACATTTTCAGACGCCTATTAAAATATGCAGTGCTCTCCCGAATTTGATATTAGAATATAAAAAACTACGATTGTATAAAGCCAATAAATAGACCAAAGATTTTTTTGGACCAAGTTTAAATTTTTTATTTTGTACAGGGTGGTCACAAATTAATTTCACTTTCCAAAAATTTCGAGGGAAATTTTTTTAAATTTTTCAAATGTATTACCCTGTATTTCTATTCATCAACTGAAGGAGAATTTCATACCCTTCCACTTCCCTATGTACTTTCCTATACCTATCTGTCGCCGTTATAAAATAAATTCAAAAGGAAGAAAATTACGATAATAAAATTTATTTGAAATTTATCCTAAAACATAAATTTACATTTTATAAAAGATGCTCAAAATGTCTGCCATTTTCTCTAATGCATACAGTTATTCGTTGGGCGAATGATCGAGAAACGTTTCTAAGCATATCAGGTGTAATGGAATGGAAAGCTTGCACTATCCTTTCTTTCATATTTTCAGGTGTTGTAGGTGGCGTAAGATAGACTAGATTTTTAATATAACCCCACAAAAAATAATCGGGTTTTGTTAAGTCAGGTGATCGAGCTGGCCATTTTTTTGGACCATTTCTACCAATCCATCTATTTGGAAACTTTTCATCTAATTCATCTGCCATTTCGCGTAAAAAATGCGCTGCTGTTCCATCATGTTGGTACCACATTGTTAGTCTTACAGCAAGAGAAATGTTCTCAAGTAAAGTAGGAAGATGATTTGCTAAAAAATCTAAATACATCAGACCATTTAAGTTGCCTTCAAAAAAATACGGCCCAATAACATGATCCCCAATTATACCTCCCCAAACATTTACACTCCATCTTTCTTGGCTATGTGTTCTGATGATGTTAGGATTTTCCGTGGAATAATAGTGAAAATTATGTCTATTAACGAATCCGTTCTTGTGGAATGTAGATTCATCAGAAAACAGCACTCTATAAAAAAAAAAAATGGATTTTGTTGCAGTTTAGTTTGTGCCCAGTTACAAAACACCATTCTATTTTCAAAATCGGTCTTTCAGCTCTTGATGCAATTGTATTTTATAAGGATGATATTGATGCTGTTTTAAAATCCTTCTAACGGATGTTCTACTTATACCTACTACTTCGGCAATCTTTTTTTGACTTACATGAGGATCTTCTATCGCTGTCAAAATTACAGATAATTGGTTATCATTATCAGTAGCACGTTTGTCAATTATTGGTTTTTTATAAGCAACATTTCCTGTTTCGGTAAATCTTTCATGTAACTTTTCAGACCTTTTTTGATCAGGGATGCGTCTATCGGGATATCGTTGATGATAAATTCTTTTTGCCAATAAACAATTTCTGTCGGATTCTCCCAAAACATAGACCATGTCAATTAATTCGTTTTTCGTAAAATTCATTATTAATAGAAGAATTATCGCGATCAGTAAAAATAACTTGACACTTCATTAATAAATAATCTGACACTTCATTAAGACCCAGCCTACTTGATTAAATGTTCACTTTCAATAAAACCACTGGTAGAAATTGGATTTTTGATAGATCAATGTCTTTTTGGAATTTACTTTTAAACGACGACAGATAGGTATAGGAAAGTATATGGGGAAGTCGAAGGGTATAAAATTCTCGTTTCATCGATGAATAGTAATACAGGGTGTTCTATTTGAAAAATTTGAAAAAAATATACTAGAAATTTTTGGAAATTGAAATTAATTTATGACCACCCTGTACAAAATAAAAAATTAAAACTTGGTCTAAAAAAATCTTTATTGGCTTTATACATTTGTAGTTTTTTAAATTCTAACGTCAAATTCGAGAGAGCACTGCATATTTTAATAGGCGTCTGAAAATGTAATATTTTTTGGTATTTCTTCTTTTTCTGCGAAAGGGGTAGGATGTTAAAAACAATATTTTGTGGGTATGCACTAGTGACCATAGAGTACCTAAAATTGGAAAAAAAATTGGGTCGTTCCATTTAAAAAAAAATAAGTGATTTGCCTAATTTACCATTGGGCCACCCTATACACAAGAAAATAATTTTGGGATATTTGGTTTTGACCACCATTGACAGGTATACTTCGAATAAATCGTTAAGATTTGCATAATAGGAGTTACAGAACTACGACAGAGGTTTGGCCAACCCTGTATAAGATGTTTCAACAATAATTAATATATAGCAGGTACCATGAACTTAGTGACATATTTATTGCTGTTGCTAAATTATTATCATATCAGTATATATTTTTCTATTTTAAAATACCTCTCTAAAATGTGGACTTTCCATCAATCTTGAGATGTGGATTGAGTTTTTTTCTTTCTGCATAACAGTAGTTGTATTTATACCACATAAATCACGACAAATTTCACGAATGTATACTTCTTCTCATCCTAAGAAAACAATCAATTACACGAATTCAACCCGATTCAATACGCCTTCCTTCTTTTCCTTATGGCTTTCTAAATAGAAAAGATTGGAGGAAAATTCGATTTGAAGTTTCTGATAAACTGGGGTCAATTTATCTGTTTGTGTAGTGAAAGCTACGTCCTCAAGGGGGCTCTCAAGGATTTCCGAGGTCAACTTGATCAGGGAATTGGACGTTTTATTTGCCGTCCGTACATTGTTTGCAACCTGGGTTCGCCTGCTATTTTTGCAATGTCTTTTTTTAACTTTATGAATGGAAGTAAGTTTTCTTGCTTTGCATAATAGGTTATTGAGGATCAGAATTATTTCAACTGTTAAAAATAAAAGATTAGTTTATTCTAACAATTTTGGCATGAGTTTGGTAAATAATTCATTTAGTTTGTGTATTATTTCAAATTTTTAGGGTGATTTTAAAGTTAAATTTTTATTTTTCATGTCTTTTCGTGAATTGTCATAATGTTCACAAATAAAGTTTTTCAAAAAGACCGAATTAAATCCAAAAGAGATAAATCATTAAAGTGCTCTCCGTATTTGTAAGGTGGGGAGGGTGGATAACTCCTTCCTCGGCATGTATGCCCATTGTACATTTTCCCGATTTGATAGGCTTACATATTAATTTAATGTTTATTTTGGCCAGTGTCAGTCATTTCTTGCCAAACACAAAACATGTGTCTTTTTTTTCATAAATTTGTTGAAATTGTTGTTTCACTGATGCGACCTTGAACGCCTTGTGTTGGATTCGGTTTATTTATGGTTGACCCACGAAGAAATAAGGAATCCGAACGGTATAGGCTTTTTTGTAGGATTCATGTGCACAAATATTAAACCCAGGTCTTAGTTCTTTTTTCTGCCACTGGCTGCGCAAATATTTAGGACATACCGATGTTATTATTATTCTTTCACGTAAATTAGGAAAAATTGCTTTATTCAAAGCACCGAAAGTGAGTAACCTCTAAATAATATTAAAAATTTTTAGTTATAGCAGTCAATAGCAACAAGACTTAGCGCGTAAAGATTTAAACAAGTACTTCTTTAAAAGTGGCGCGCCCTACCGGCAAAAAGTATGTCCCCCAAATTGATGCCATTCATTCAACATTACGTTCGGACTCCTTATATCTATACTTCGTGGGTTGACCATTGAAATAAATAACAGTTGACATTTTGGATTAAAATTTGTTTTCATAATTTTTATATATCTTAATTTGAAAGTATGTATTTTTATAAGCCCATTTTTTCGGTTTTTTCCGCAATAAAACAATTAAATATTTAATGAACTCCTTAATTCTGCTTGATTCCCGAAATCCAGCTATCAGTTGTCACATCTAATCGGAAAAACCATGATTGAAACTGATCGATTGCAGCAACGTTGAATAAAAAGACAGCGCTGCTAGTTCATCATTGATAGATTGATGAAAAAAAGACAGGTAGATACAATACCGATGCCAACGTTGCTGCAACAGTTGGATAAAAAGACATACGTAAATGTAATAAAAGATAGTGTTAAGCAATCATGATATGCTCGATAGTCGAATATTCTCGTGACAGTCCCATGCTGTGGAGGTGCTTCCGTATTTGACAATGACCAGTTAGAATGCCTGTAATCAGGCGAAGACTCTGTCTAGCTATTCGCTCCGTGCGCGACAGCAGCGCCAATTCGTTTTGATACTATTTCTGCGTGTACTGACAAATGCAACTTTTATTAGAATTCGTAATTAAAAAGTATATATGTTAGTTTTAATAAAAGTATATGGATTTGTAAGACAAGTAAAACATTAATTTATTATTATTATATATTTTTATCTCTTAAATTAAAGAAAATTATGTATAATCGATAAAAATCTATAATAAAATATAGGCAGGCAACAGTATTTACTGGAAAATGTATGAGAAGTTGCCTAAGTCTAATAAGTTTTTATTGAAGAATTAGTCTATTCTGCCAAAATACAAAAATACCATTTAATAATAGCGTGAAGTTAAAATGTATAAAAAAAGGATCATTACTTATATTTTCATTTTTTTCGAAAGAAAACATAGAATGAATGATTAAAACTGATTTCCCATCAGTAAGTTACAAAATTGCGTTCCAACCACATATAATAATCAAAGGCAGAAATCTTGAGATCTAGTCCTTGCTGAATGAACATTTAAGAATAAGGGATATTAAAGAACATGGTAAAATGATAATTTATTGTTTATTTAAAACCTTTCAAGTTTCTGATGTCTACTATTTGCAGCATTACGGTTAATATTACAAAAATAAAGGTAATTTTTCTTCTTATTGTATATCTATCCATTTATTTCTTTCATTTAATTTCCACTTTGCTACTGAAATATTTTATATAAGTTTTACTGTTTTTTTGCTAGTATTTGTACAATTTTTAACACAGCAACTCCGGTTGCTTATTGTATTGTTTTTACCTACTTTTTTTGAAAAAAAAAGTAAAATGTATACGTGTATTTGATATGTCAAAACTACAAAATATCGCCCTAAAATGCACTAAATATCCGCAGCTAGCGCTAGTATCGCTTTTGCTTCCCTTTCCATGACTTCGCACGGAGCGAATAGTCAAGTATTTTTATCTATGGTATTATCAAAAATAATTTAACAATACGTTGAGTGAAAAAATTTATGTGATAAATAGTTTTATTCAATAGATAATATCACGAATTAGTAAAACGTGACAGAATTTACAGTAACAGTACAAAAGCTAATAAAAGGTTTTTCAATACTTAACTTTGCTAAAACTTACAGTTCTGACTCCCCCATTGTGTTTCTTAGAAAAGTCCTAATTCTTTTTAGGGTTCGCTTTCTACTGTAGTCATTGGAATAGTATATACATGAAATCTCCAATGATTTTACACTTTCCGAAAATATGTCACCCAGGTTAATTTCTAACAACAGTAGCCGCACTATTATAACAATCTTAAACTTCCAATTCAGATTTAAGCTAAGGAACGTTTATTCTCTTATAATTATTTTTAACAGATTTTAAAATGTCTTTAATAAACTCATTTTTATAATGAGCAAAATTATTTGTATTAATCAAACGTGAAACTATTTGTTCTGTAAAAAACGACAGCTAATTTTTGACAAAATTATGTCGCATATTTCCAAAGAAATTCTTATTTGGAGTCTTCCGGATGTTTTATTTAAGAGCCTACCATTTGGCTCTATAGAAATAATACCATCTCGAATTTTTTGTATTGAGGTATTAAAATTTTCAATATATTTCAAAATAGCATCGATACTTGATATTTGCAATTAACAAAAAAAGTTTTCCAACATGTGGCATAATCATGGAAGTAATAGGGAGAGGAGTTGCTACTCGTGTATTGAAGCGGTCTCACCGGCGCCATATTGATACCATCCTAATGTCATTTGTGACATTTACTTATAACTTTTGTGGTATGCGTTTTAATTTTCTATATTTATTGCGTTTCGTTTTATATACGAGTATTATTAGTTGAAAGACCTTAAGAACATATTAGTATCTTGTGTTGTACATTCCTAGATCATGTAGATATCAAAAAATTATAGGAAATTACCATGAAGGTACAGAGATAATATGTTATCATAAGTAGGGATTGCAATCCGAAAAACCAGATCCGGTAATCTGGCGGATCCGGCATCAATATACACTAACCGGATCCGGTACCAATATACCGGATCTGGCAATTGCCTATTATGGTAACATAATCGCGCTGTTACATGAGTAGGTACTTTAAACGCGTGGTTACTACATTTAAATATTTTTCTACTTTAAATTTTAGAGTATTAAATTGACAATGATATTGAATAGTTTTTGCCATCTCACCATCAATATTGATATTTTCTGAATCATTTTCTAACAGGAAATCGAAGAGTTTCTTGTCAAATGTAGATGTTGCTTCGAGTTTTTTGTTGAAGAAGCTTCAGGTACCCTTGAACTTGGGTGATATCGTGTTGTTCCAGTGGAAAGTGATTCAAGATGACTTCATATACCTTCTCGATCTTTGTAGATCTAGCGCCTTCATCAGCTTTTCTATACCATTAATACCGTGTCCTGCAACGGTCGCCATATTTAGCAATTTCTAATTATGACCCATAATTAGGACCTAGTATAATGCAGGACCGATGCTTAATGGTAAAAAAATAGAACACTGACAAAATATCTTATTATTTTTCTTTAAAACAAACACTACAATTTTTATGGAAACAACAACAATATTTAACTGTGTTCCAAAAAACATGTGGCATTACTCCTGGTTTGATTTCTTACCCCAAAATCAGACAAATTGTTCCTATCAACATGGGTCCGCAGGTGCTTTATTTCAAAAACGTAAAGTGTTAAAAATTAATTTCTTTTAGGTTTTTTCAAAATATTTCCGATGCAATATATCCAAAAAAGAAAATATTTGGGCAAGTAAAAAATGAAAATAGGTTTAACATAGGCTCGCTCGCGAACGAGCGCTTTAAAAATGTTTTTTTCTGATTGCAAAATTGAAACACCCTGCATTTTTGCGGACCCATGTTGATAGAAACTATTTATTTTCTTTTAAGGTAATGAATAATCACCCCACCGGTTGTTTTTTGAAATACCCAGTATACCTATTTGGGAATAGTTTTATTATTAATCTCATAATATTCATCATTTATGCTTAATAGCTTAATCAATACATTTTTGTGAATGTAAGGATATAAACACTTTATAAATTTAGCATTCATGCATTATGACTTGTCCAATACATTTGTGTAAATGACTTAATAAAAATAAACACTTTTAACATTTTAGTTATTTTATTTTTATTTAAGAAAGTGTCTTTTTTACATTGTAGTTATTTTATTTTTATTTAAGAAAGTGTCTATTACAATACCGTCATTGGGGGTAAAATTGATTATCCGGGGCGGGATTGTTCACTAAAACATGCGTTTAAATATTTGAATTTAGCCCCTTAATCAAGCGTGCGAGCGCGCTACTATCGACCGTTATTGACAGTACAAAGATGGCCGACTGCAATATGTGCACGTGAACCCACATACTTTGATTTTCTTTTACTATTCGCTCCGTGCGCCAATTCGTTTTGGTATTAATGGACTATTTCTGCGTATACTGACAAATGCAATTTTTAATAGAATTCGTAATTAAAAAGTATATATGTTAGTTTTAATAAAAGTATATGGATTTGTAAAACAAGTAAAACATTAATTTATTATTATTATTATATATTTTTATCTCTTAAATTAAAGAAAATTATGTATAATCAATAAAAATGAATAATAAAATATAGGCAGGCAACAATATTTACTGGAAAATGTATGAGAAGTTGCCTAAGTCTAATAAGTTGTCATTGAAGAATTATTCTGTCAAAATAAAAAAATACCATTTAATATTAGCGTAAAGTTAAAATGTATAAAAAAAGGATCGTTCTTTATATTTTCATTTTTGTTGGAAAGAAAACATAGAATGAATAATTAAAACTGGTTTCCCATCAGTAAGTTACACAATTGTATTCCAGCCACATATAATAATAATAATCAAAGGCAGAAATCTTGAAATCTAGTCCTTGCTGAATGAACATTTAAGAATAAAGCGATATTAAAGAACATCGTAAAATGATAATTTATTGTTTATTTAAAACCTTTCAAGTTTCTGATGTCTACTATTTCCAGCATTACTATTATTATTACAAAAATAAAGGTAATTTTTCTTCTTATTGTACTATCCATTTATTTCTTTGATTTAATTTCCACTTTGCTACTGAAATTTTTTATATAAGTTTCACTGTTTTTTTTTGCTAGTATTTGTACAATTTTCACACAGCAACTCCGGTTGCTTATTGTATTGTTTTCACCTACTTTTTTGAAAAAAAGTAAAATGTATACGTGTATTTGATATGCCAAAATTACAAAATATCGCCCTAAAATGCACGAATTATCCGCAGCTAGCGCTAGTATCGCTTTTGCTTCCCTTTCCATGACTTCGCACGGAGCGAATACGGAGAATGGTCGCACTGCGCAGCTTTCTAAGTGCCTTTTAAAAGGAGATAGAAAACTCCGCCATTTTGAACCCTTATTTCGTGTTGCCTACATCTTGGCGCAATATTTTAATCTGACAGGTTAAAACCTCTCTTCCCATTTCACGGATACTGTCCTAAAACAATACCAAGAAAATGATATTGCCTTTGTTTGCCTTCCAAAAAATTCGACACACCTCACCCAACCTCTGGATGTTGGATTTTTCCGCCTATTTAAAATGGCTTGGAGGTCGGTGTTACTGAATTGGAAGAAGGCCCATTCACAACAAACTTTTCCCTATTTATTGGCTTCCACTCTTTTTAAAATGAATAACATATCGAAAAATGCTTTAAAAAAAGATTTGATAGCTTCATTTAAAGCAACAGGAATTATGCCTTTTGATCCTGAACGAATCTTGTAGAAAATCCTAACTTAAGATATTGGCAATAATACTAATGGCTCTGTGAATAACATTCTTGTGAATTACTTGCAGCAGCAACGTTTTACAGAATGACAATCAAGAAGAAATATTAAAAGATAAAACTAATCTGTAGAACCTAGCAAAACCGTAACAGCAAGTACTCAGTATGCATATTCTAGTGATTCAGATGTAGATGGAAGATAAAAGTGATGACGTGCGAAAAGAAACAGATTATCTTGAACCAGAAGACAATGAAGTTACGGCTGGAAAATTTGTATTGGTTAAGGTTTACGTGGATCAAGAAAAAAACTACCTATTGGTACACAGCTATTGTACAGAAGGTGAGAGTGGACGAAGAAGGAAGACAAGAAATTGATTTATTGGGTATAAAGTCTTTGGACAAATCCAAGAAGATTTTTGCAGTTCAAGAAGGTGACGAAGTTTATGTATTTTCATTTCTATTATTTAATAAAGGGTTTATAACAATGATATATTTATCTTAATTTGGTGAAAAAAGTAATGTATGATAAACATTTCTCATGCTCAATCTCACCCTTACTGAACAATTTTACCCTCATAGTATAAACTGCTATATTTTCAAGAGTACTTGACGTAGAGCAACGTGGGTACGATTGATCATCTATGGTCTAGCCTGCTTGCAGCCTGTGCAGTATAGTGTGTGTGTGTGTGTGGGCGCGCGCGCGCGTGTGTGTGTGTGAACAATCTCACCTCAAGACGTATATGAGATTATTCACAACTTTATTTCTGTATATTTTTTATATTTCAAAGCTGAAGTTAGTGATATTTTACAATTCCATTCCTATCAACATCTACTATATATTCATACCTTCTTTGGCCTATTTTTCCTAATAGCGATGACAAAATATAAAAAATTTTTGATCAATTCCACATCAAATAAATGACGGTAATAAATATTTTTTTAATCAGGCCTATAGGGACCGTGCGTCAAGACTTTAACGCTAACTGGTGAAAAAAATTTGAACTTTATGGGGGGTATTTATTAATATTTTATATGACATTTATTGTTTAATAATTATTAATTAAATAAAGTCGAATTATTTTCGTAATATCATTATCGAAAAAACGTTGCATCCGTGGATGTACGAACACATTACTTTGGAAACCTGGATTTCATTCAATAGTAAAGAAATTTTATAAATTTTCACAGAGCAGAATTAAGTGTCTCACGCCCAATGATATACATAATTACATTACATAGATTGCTTATCCATATGTAAATCAGATGACGAAAAGCGTATTTCACTGGGCAAAGTTTTTTTTTATCTAGCTTTGTATCAATTTTGAGTACTTGAGCATTTACAGAACCGGTTTAGAAATTAGAGTCTTTAGTGTTTTATTATCATTAAGATTTTTACATATTTAAATGAACATTTTATATAAATATAATTTTACAGATAATTATTCTGTTGATTAAAACTAATGTAGAATGTTACTATGAAATAAGTATGTCCAATTTGACAAAAATATCATAGCCCTCTTTACAATTTATTAACTATTTCTCATTTATTACTAAAATAAACAAATCATAAATAATACGTACATTACAAGTACTATCAAAAGAGACTGCAACAAACTTTAAAATATTAAAAATCCAGTGATTTTTGTAAATTTTTTTAGTGACATTACCATTAAACATTATTCAGAATAATAGATGTGTCCAATTACAACTCTTACCAAAGTTGTTTATATCTCATATCAAAGTTGTTTACATTTCCTTTTCAAAATTGTATTACATATTGCAATTATGTATTTTATGTAGTGTAATTTCTGAAATGAGAGTAGTCTAAAATTATTTATATCCATCTGTTTTAAAATTGTTTAGATCTCTTAATATTATTTAACAACATGGAAACTCAACTTTCCAAATACATAATAACGTGTCTTGAAGTAAAACTTTAATTATTTTCTTTTTCTAAAGATTAAAATACTGAAATTTTATATTAAAACACATTTGGGCTAGAACGGCTCTATTTTAGTGAGCACTAGGAAAGGCACATTGCAACCCGCTTTTCGTATTTTTTTTATAGATGGGTGAGCAATCTATATTATGTATATCATTGGGCGTCTCATAAACGTCAGTGGATGAATGACATTTGGACTAGCATAAATTTTTCCCAATCTTTTTTATTAATTTACATTTTTTAAATGTTATTGTAATACTTTTAAATTCAGTGTTACTAAATACCGATATTTTGACATTGGATACACTTGTTTAAGGTACAACTTTACAATTTATTGTCAATTAGCCATATAAATCTTTTTGCTTAAAATGTATATACATGTCCAGATTTTAATAATATTTTACATTTTATATCATTTTGACCATGTACCCAATTGTTTGGTACGGGCCGGTATCTATATTTAACTATATTTAATATTTTAAAAAATATTCTTTATTATTTACTTGCAATGTTTACCCCATTTAATTCTAAAATTAAACACTAGAGAGGGCTAACTTCAGCAGTAGTGCTGCCTCTATATTTCACGCACGGTCCCTATCTGTTTTATTTATTTCGTATATGAAAAGATAATTCACGTAAGTATTCATTAAATTTTATAAATATTAAAATTACTAAAGTCTCGGAAATACCCCAAGTCCATTCGTTTTCTTTATTGTTTAAATGTAAAATGGATGAAAGAAAAAGTTACTAGATTTTGGCACGTCGTAGAATAATTATATCATGTTTTTATGTCAGGTGGCAGTTATCAAAATAATAATTTGTTAAAAAATTTTATATTTTGATATGTCAAAAGTATCCAACAAAATGATGAAACGATTTGGTGATCAATCAAAAACTGTAATCCTAAATGTAGTTTCCTATTTTAAGAGACACAAATCTATTTACGAGACTCTTGGAAAGAAGTACAATCAAATGGCTATAAATTAAGAAAAAAAAATAGTGACTTCGTCACAGTTTATTATTACCTATTTGAAAGTGTTTGAAATAAATTAGGTGGCTGATTGACCAAATGACCTTATAGAGAAGCCACGCCTGGTTATTGTTAAAGAGGAAGCTTTATGCATGGTGTATAAATATCGATTATTAATCAACTAGAAGTAAAGAAAATTTTTACATTGTGAGTGATATTATCAAGGTAACTTAAAAGCTCCATAGCAACTCTGCAGCTTCTTGTTCCATCCCACGTTTCCTTGAATTTAACAAGGGAATATTCTTTAATTAAGTTCGTCACGATCGATGTAATTAGTCCAATAGATGGGGCCAGCTTCAAAAAGCATTTGGTTGACTACCTTCTTGGCTAGTGAATCGATAAAACGATTATAACTTAAGAAAAAAGAATAAATTAGACACCTAATTATAACATATTTGATACATTTTTAAAAATCTTTTCTTTTTTTTAGTTGATAATGCTATTTTGTGCTATGTCGTCTGCGTGAAATTATAAGAATATTTTATAGGTAAATAAAGGAACCTATATTGATTAGTTTGAATATACTTCTCTTTAGGACGGGTTTTACAATAGGCAGTAAAAATGTAATCTTAGTTTAAACTGTGAACTTCGTTTTTATAATCGTCGGTTATTGTTAAACATAGTTTTAAAAATGACATTTGTACTTTAAATATAACCGGTTAAAAATTAAATTTCTCTTAGGTAAACTGAGTTTACAGCATTCTCATACAACTCGTCCTTAGTGTATTTAATTTTATATGATGTTCTTGACTTTTTTTCATCTTAATATTGTACTTTTATGATTTCCCTGGTGAAAAGAAAATAGGGTGAGTTTTCAACTTTTCCAATTATTTATTCTTTTCTTATTTTACCTTTCTTGCCGTTTTACTTTTTCAACCAGTTCATGATATTTTTTTTGCAATTTTCTATAAAATTTACCCGTAATATTATAATTATTATTAATAAATTGTATTAATCTTGTTTTAGTAATAGTTGCTCATCTGGGCTATAACGATATGTTAGTAGTTCAATTAGTAATATTAGTAATACAATAAGAAATATTTCATATAAACTTGTTTTCTAAGTGTGCCAGATGACGAACTAATATAACTTTAAAACTGGTCGCAATTTAAAAAAATACATATCTTTGTGAGATTCAAAGGACTTTTTCTTTTCTTTATCTTTAAAATTACCTTCACTCACACATGACTTACTCCAGTGTGTGTATGTGTATGTCAAAGATAAGTCGTATTTACTTTTGTGAAACTAAATTGTAATTTTTCACTTGGAATAAGTTTAATTTTCTACAAAGAGTTTATTGTAATCGTGAATACCTGAAAAATAATCATAGTACAAAAAATTAAATAATAGCCAAATAAATTCTTGCAAATAGCTTATAAAACTCATAATTCAGAGCAATAGATCGAATAAGCAGTTTTTAGGTCAGATTATTTTAGATAGCAGTGGCGTATCAAGATGCCGACTAATTTAATACAGTGAAACGCCTCCAAAACGGCCACAAACGGAGAAAAATATTTGTCCGTTGTGCAGAGTTGTCCGTTGAGTATAGTTGTCCGTTGTGTAGAGTTGTCCGTTGTGTAGAGTTGTCCGTTGTGTAGAGTTGTCCGTTGTGTAGAGTTGTCCGTTGTGTAGAGTTGTCCGTTGTGTAGAGTTGTCCGTTGTGTAGAGTTGTCCGTTGTGTAGTTGTCCGTTGTGTAGAGTTGTCCGTTGTGTAGAGTTTTCGTTAAATCAGTTGAAATTAAAAAGATGTTTCGGTTTGCTTGATCTTTAATTATACATTTTCGTATATGCATATACACAAATAAAACACAAATAAAACAAAAATAAAACACAAATAAAACACAAATAAAACACAAATAAAACACAAATAAAACACAAATAAAACACAAATAAAACACAAATAAAACACAAATAAAACACAAATAAAACACAAATAAAACATGAATAAAACACAAATAAAACAAATAAAACACAAATTAAACAAATAAAATACTAATGTAAAAAGGTAGGTATTACTTCTTTAAAAAATCATCAATTTTGGTTTGTTTGTGTTTTGAACATTATTTTTGACAATTTCTGACTTTAGAATTACATCAGATATTTTTTAACTAACTATTGCATCCCCTTTATGTATAAAAAATAATTATGTCTCTCAATTTTAAGTAAGCATCATTTAAATTACTTACAATTGTAGTAAGTTCTAGTTCATCGTCAGCCTTTTTGTCGGAAACATTGGACACCCATTCGTTTTCTTTAAAATCACTAACACAACTATATAAGTTTACTTCAGGATTTTCAGTCAATTTCTTCTCCATTACTAGCGTTTCTTAAAAAACCGCGCCTAATGAAACACTTTTCAATTATTTTAGTTGAAACGTTTTTCCATGCTGTTACTATCCAAATTAAGGCGTTAGCAATCGTTATGGACTTCTCCAGTTGATAAAGGACATTTTATAGATAATAACATTCTTCTAATCAAACACTTTCTATACAGGGATTTAAAGTTTTTGATTATCCCTTGGGCTAAAGGGTGACAATGTGCTGTAGTATTAGGCAAAAATATCGATATTGTGACGCGAAGCCAACCCTGTTCTTTGTTTATTACTGTACACGCGACAGGACGTCTAGCACTGGCCACACCGAGATCCATCTCGAAACTCGAGAAACCGATTTGAATATGTTCCATCGCGTGTAGTATAATTTCTAGAAATTCCAGCTAGTCAGAGTTGGTTTTTTCGATAACGTTACATTTTGTCCGAAGTCGTTATGAAGAGGGTCCGTTGTTCGGGGGAAAACTGTTCGTTCAGTAGAGGTTTCTGTTGTGGAGAGGTGTCCGTTAACAGAAGTTTCACTATATGTACATATTGTAGAAGATCATATAAAGCGAACTTTATAATACGCTACGGTGTGTGTCAGAAATTTTTAGAAATTTATGTGTAAATATTACAGCTGATAAATTATTAATTTAAATGATTTTGATAAAGGCTATTCATAGTCTTGCAAAAATTGCATATGTATAGGCATGATTTGAAAACTCTCATTCTATCTTTACAAGGTGAAATTAAATCCCTAAAAGCCGACAAGTTCGTCAGCTCTGCCTTACAAAATATTGATTTTGAAGAGGTAGTGGAAGAAACAAATGTAAGAAATAGACGTGAGAAAAATATCCTAATTTTTGGTGTTCCAGAATAAGATCAATCTGAGTCACCTCAATCTAGATCAGAGACTGACAGATCCGAACTAGTAAACATTATAAAAGGTATTGATTTAAATTTCAATTATTCAGGTATTATTTGGTAGTTTCTGCGATAATAAAATACGCCCAATTATAGTAATTTTGCAAGATGAAGAACAAGTAAGGAATCTGGTCAAAAGAATAAGAAACTTAAAAAGCAGTTCTTACAAGAAAATTTCTGTATCCTTTGATCGAACAAATAACCACTTTTAAACCACCTATAGAAGACCGTTATAATACAGATTAATCACCTATACGACGTGTTGATCCCGGATTTAAATTCCCTCTACAGGGATCTCCTAAACCGTAACAGCTACAGAGTCAGTTAAATAAGGAAAAAGTTTTGAAATTTGAATCGTTACACCTGATATTTAAATTTGATGTAAAACGTCTCGTCTTTCCAGATTACCCTGTAAAACAAAAGTAAAAATAACTTTCGAAAAAATTACTGCATCCTCTAAATGTACGGAAAAGGAACTATTTTGTTCAGAATCCATGACTGATGTCACTTCACTTAATGGACATTTGTCTAATTCTCCTTCAGTAGCTTTCTGATGGAGAATATATTCAGAAATCTTTTTTTAGAAAAAGTCGTTTTCCAAGTCTTTGAAAATATCTACAGTAATGCCTTCAGCTACAAAGTTTAAAGAAAGATGTCTCTCATTTAATTTAATCAGCATTATTCAAAAATAACCGAGAAAAATTAAGCTATTTTTCAAAGAAAAGTCTAGAATAACTAAATTTGAGAATGTCTATTATAAAGGGTGTCCTAAAACTCCCGGGACACGCAAATATTTCGAAAAATACGCATCGCATCTAATAACAAAAAATACGGGTTTAATATGTGACAGGCTCCTGGTTCACCTACAATGAATCAGCGAGTCTGTGTGGCGCTATGAAGGTGATTCCCAAATAGTGGTTGCTCAGGCGCCAGTTTTGATATCGCAGTTTGCTCTGCGACCCTGTGGTACACCAGAGTGTACTCAAGGTGAACTCAGTGGAGGTAAAAATAATTCCAGGCGGTCACTGCTAGGTAGCCACTATACTAGAATAAATAAAAATAAAACACTTATTTCCTTTACACCTCGTACCCTACGGTACCCTGAAAGAGAACGGTTAAGAACCAGTAATAAGAGAAACACAGGAATAGGTACTAAAATATATATTTACAAAAATTAATAATACAACGGCAATTAAATATGAACGGCTCCCTATATGCGAAAACTTATTAAAAATAAATTGTTATTAATGAAAACTAATTAAATATTAACGGCTCCCTATATGCGGAAAATTGATTAAAAATAAATTATTATCAATGAAAACTAATTAAATATTAACGGTTGAAAGTCTCTCTCATGTAGACATCTGGTAGTCCATAGCTTCTACAAGAGAGAAACCTTTTATCGACAGGAGGAAGCAAGCGAATACCGCTATCACCTCCTGATTAACGCAAAAATGGATTATTAAAAATAAATTAATACACTCGAAAACAATTGAAATATGACGGTAATCAAATGCAAGCAAATAAATGAAATTAAAGTTTTCGGAACGTCCCTGTATCTTAGACGAGGCGATCGGTGGCGCTCTGGCAACTATTGAATGAGAATAATTTTCAGCACGGTGTTTGGGAGAAAAATACAATGGTTAACGTAAAAATTATTTTGAGATTTGACGGTGTGTGAATTGATTTTACAGAAATCGTCGGCTTCGTTCAATAATCAGTCGTGGACGGAGAACGGAATGATTCAAATACAATTGAATGAGTAAATAAACGAAAAGAGAAATTTACATGAAAAATACTGGGTGCTTCCTATAAAAAATTGCCAATGGTTTCCACTAAGGAATGAAATAAAAAATGCTGGGCATGAATCAAAATTCTTGATTTGTAACACGGGTGTCCCAATTAATTATATGAAAGCCAATATAAAAAAAATATACGGTTCCTACCTTAACAAATCCAACGGGTTAACCAACTACTTATTTACGGTCACGGCACTATACGGCGTCGTCACTATAATTTTTAGAAAGATCAGTACTTCTCGAGTGTCGGGAGTCAAGAGGCGGCATTTTTAGCTTTCCATCAATTTATGCTTTTTCGGTAAAGAAAGATGGAAGACTAGTTCGACAAAGTGGGGATACCACTACTACAGCCGACTGTCTATAATTCAGAAATACAAAAAATGTCCTTCTTGTAACTTGACAATTAAAAGTAGATAATTCATACGAAATCGACTCTAAAAATGCCCATTCGGATTTCGACAAATAAAAGAATATTTTAATCTACGAGGGTACTCGCAATTGTTGAAAATCGGTCATTTTTGGGAAACAGAAATACGGGGGAACTTCTACATGTTCTCAGGCGGGAATTAATTGAAATATACATTTTTAAGATGAATTAAAAACAAAATTTAGTGACTTCGTCACAAATATTTCTGAAAGATCTATTCCGCCACATCAAACTCGACCACCCCTCCTAAAATTTTTTTATTACTTAGTATAATTTTTCCAAATTCGTCAAAGACTTCTGGTGTAATGAGATACACTTAACAGTAAAAAAAAATTAGTTGATTAAACTTTGCCAGTGGCGTAAGGTATGGGTAAGTAACATCTTTATCCCTTTTAAATGTTACGCAACTGACCAAAAACTTATTTTGAATATAATTTTAAGTTTTTTATTTTATTATTAAATTTTGAAAAAATTTCAATTAATATGACATAGAACAACTGAAGATTCCCTGATTAAAAACGTCACGATTTAACGAAACACGCTTAGGTAAAAAGTTACTCGTTTACAGGATGTTAAAGTTCAAACAACTTTGGAACAACTTTAATACCGTGTAGGTATTTCGGAAACGAAAAACATTTTACCCAGGCATGTTTCATTTATTCGTCTCGGTTTTGATCAAAAATTTCATTTTATAGTGAAAAGTTTAAAACTTAAAATAGAGAAATCCTCCTTTGAGTGCGAATATCTCGAAAACTAATCACTTTATAAGTTTTCAACAATAGTACACGACTTACTTAGGAAACATTAAAAAAAATAGACAATTATAGTCAAAATAAGTTTTTCGGCAGTGGCGTAACATTTAGCAGAGATAAAGGTGTTACTTACATATGCCGTACGCCACTGGCAAAGTTTAATCAACTGATTTTTTTACTGTTAGGTGTATCTTGTGACACCAGAAATGTATTCCGAATTTAGTAAAAGTTTACTAAGTAATACAAAAATTATAGCCATTAATAATTTTTCAATTTTCAACTTTAACACACTTTATTTCGAAAACGAGTAACATTTTACCTAAGCATGTTTCGTTTATTCATCTTATTTTTAATTAAAGAATCTTCAGTTGTTCAGTGTCCCATTATTAATGGGACCCTGTATATTAAACTCGTGTTTTTTGTTTTCAGACGTGATGCATATTTTTGGAAATTTTTGCTTGCCCCAGGGCTTTTGGGATACCCAGTATGTATGTGCCCATGTTATTATTCATATTTTATTTGCAATTTCTGGAGTACAAAATATTAATATTTGCTTAATATTGTTGATTATGATGAGTACAATACATTACGATATGTTTAGCACATATCCTTTTGCAAATTCTTGAATCTCGGGAAGTGGATCTTTTGAGATAAGATTGAAACATAAATATAATTTCTGTAAAATGATGATAAAGAGGAAAAACCGGTTTTCAATAGCTTACCCGGTAAGTTATATATTTTAGATGACTTCACAAAAATTAAGTAGGTAATTTTATTTCATTTTATATTTATGAAAGAACAAATTAATTGTGAATTTAAAACGTTTATGAGATTGCCAATTTTATCTTTATGTGTACTCCATACAAGCCATAAAATATTCGAAATAACTCCTTCACAAGAACTTTGAAGCGAAACAAAAAAAAATACAATACATAAAATGAGTAGTATCGACAAATTTTACAGTTCTACACCGTATCTGTCCAAATTATCAAATTTTTTTTATTAGTAATGTTGACAACCGCCAACTTAGTTTTCTCAAAAATTTAAAGTCTTTAACCATCTGTTTGAATTGTTATTTTTTCTACACCCACATGGATATTAGCTTATCTATGCACAGATTACAAAACGAAAAAGTATGCTATTGCCTTCAACTGAACGAATATATTTCATATCCAATCTAGGTAGTAAGAACACTGCAAAAAAAGTAAATCCACCAATCACCGTTCATATTTTGTTTAACCGACTGCTAATATTTTTCTTAGATAATATAATAGCAGATAGGCCACCACTGCATAAAGTTATACAATATTAATCTCGCTATCATATAATCAGTATCTCTCTTTCTAATGAAGGCTTTCTCACTCGTTTTAGAATTCTCAGCAGTAGCGTACCGTAAAACAATTTCGCTGGGTCATTTTAAATGCGAAAATGTTGACCAAATAGAACATAAAATAAAATGTTTTAAAAGGTAGGTAGGTAGGTAGGTAGGTAGGTAGGTAGGTGCATTTTTAATGAAGTGAAAACAAGATATGACTTTTTTGTTATGAATATAATATTAATAACAATTACTTTTAACACCGCAACACGAACAAATTTAAATTAAACACTGGAATAATTGTCTGAGAAAAGCTTTGTAAAACTGACAAATACAAACAAAGAGATAGAGATATTAATCTATTTCTCTCTAATTAGAATACTAGTAGGTCTATTAACAGGGCATTGTAGGCTTAACAAACATATGTTCAATATCGGTCTGACAGAAGAGGCCTTGTGCCGATTCTGTCAAGAAGAAGAGGAAACGGCAGAACACGTATTGTGCTACTGCGAAGGTCTAGTAAGACTGAGATTCCTTACACTTGGAGAAGAAAAACCAAGGGCAACTAGCTATACCGGAGAACTACTTTCCAGTCTATGGAGTTTACTACAAAAGACCGCATTAGACAAGGTACTCTAAATAATGATTAAAGGATATCCACAATAGATCTGAAAAGGTCGAGGTGGGGGAGGCCACATGGCCCATAGTCCTAATTTAATCTAATCTAATCTAATTAGAATTCTCGACCATATTATCATGGCGACACAAACATTGTTTACTGTCCTCTCTTTAATTTTTTTAAGGGATCTCTCAAGATTTTTCAAAATTGCAAAATTAGTCAAAATTCGATATTTTTTTTGTTTATGCTCGTACCGGTAAAATTTTGTACCCCAAAAAAGAAAAAAATATCTTAAATTATTAGCTCAAAATATGAATTTTTAACGGTCGCTCAGTTTTTTATATACAACATAATTGCTTTAGCTATTTTCGAGCGACCTTTAAATCTTAATATTAAGAATTAATTTAAATGTTTGCTTTTAAGTAGCAAGATAATAGATCAGAATTTATTACAAGACAAAAAAAAATCGAATACAACAATGAGAGCATAATTTAATAAATCGAATTTTGACTAATTTTGAAATTTTTAAAAATCTTGAGCGACTGCTAAATTTTTTTTTTTGATCTGCTCGTTTGGAGGGGCTCTTAAAACATGATACATTAACATATTTTCGTACGAGACTCAAAAAAAATGGTCGGTTTTTTGAGCCACACTTAAATTATAAATAATTTGTAAACTATACGATGTCAATTTAATTACGAATATAAAAGCAACAAAATTAAAAGAATAGGTGAGCGTTCTTGCCTTCCACACTGATTCTCGGATAGAGAAAAATTAAATTAACTTTTTTTTTTTCGTTTATTTTACTTTAAAGATTATTAGAAGTCATAAATTATTTTAAAATTATTTATTTTATCTTAATGACCTAAAATATTTTTTTTTAATTATAAATTTTCGTTAGTGGGTCATAGAAAAAATATAGTGTACAACTGGAGTGGATTGTCCACATCGCACTCAGACGATTGAGCACTCCGCCTACGGCGTCGGGCTCAAATTTTGACTTCGTGCAATATGGTCATCATATCCACTCTTGTTGCACAAACTACTATTTCAGTCGATACCTATGCCTATTGTAATAACGTTAAAAGCGATAGTATTCGGGCATGCGTTAGTTATAACCGCCAACTTAGTTTTCTTAAAAATTTTAAGTCACTAACCATCAGTCCATAAGAAGTTTTTTACTCAAATACCATAAGAGGTACATGTGTTTTGCAAGATACAAAAATATTACATATCAATACAGCTCTCTTAAAAAAAAAATAAGGGGACAGGGGTGGCCTTCAAAAAAAAAAAATACAATGTTAGGATGAGGGTGGTTTTTACCACATCAATTTTGGCTTTGAACGTTGGCTCTTCAATCAAAATAGCTACATACCAAATTTTATAAAAAATCGAACAAAGTGTTTTTGAGCTTTAAAAAAAAATTAAATTGTCTTTCAACTTTGAACTTCCTCACAGGCAAACGAAGAACCATAGATAAATTAATAAAACAAGATGAATTTATTAAATGCACGCCACTGTCAACACGTGGTAGTTCCCAGCATACTATTAGTTAGCGCCACCATCGCAATAGTATGAAAGCGATGTTGCCGGTTTCCGCAAACTTTCATAAGATTAGAGTTATTTCAAATTCATTTTACTTTAACTTTTTATCAATCTACATGCGCATCATAGCATCCATACAATGTCCATACTATTGCTGGGATTTTAAAAAGAAGGAGTTGACAACCTCGTAAAAAATGAAAAACCTTGATGGCGGAAGGCCAAATATGATAATGAAATGTTAAAACTTATTTTATGAATTATGATGAAAGTTCTGAAGATCGGCAAGTTATTTTTAAGAAGATAAACAGTGTGATTTGATGTAATTAGTAAGTATTAGCAATTTAATTTAATATTAAAGGTGTGTAGGTTTATTTAAGGACTTTGTTTATCTTTGTTTTCTTAACCTTATATAATTTCATATTTCATGGATATTCAATTCTGTTTTTATATTTGAAACAAAAAAATGTCTAGCCCGGGTATAGTCAAGTATTCTCGAGAGTATTCTTGTTCAGCTCTTAATTGTTTAAATAAGTATTATTCTAAAATTCAGAAAGTTGGATAATCAAATATTAAACCTTTTTCATTTTCCTTCCGATATTAAAATTTGCCAGAACTGGTTTAAGACTTTAAATTTAACTTTAGATAATAATACTTGCTATCTTTGTGCGGACCATTTTTGTCTGAGTCTTTTAATAGGGTTTCATCAAAAGGTGAACTGTTAGTTGGACATTCTGTACCAATTTCATTAGATAATTGTGCATCCAGTATCCAGTTCCAATATACAATCTGAGAATTAGATTTTAGAATAAGTTGAGGCTGAAGCACAAATATAGCAGCATAAGAAAAACAAGAAATTAGTTGCAAACTTAATAATTAGTGATGAACAATTTGAACGATCCTTGAAACGAAGAAAAACAATAAATAAATAAAAGTAGAGTCTGAAATTTAAGTCCTAAAGAGAAAAAGTTGTATTTTATTAATATTTGATAAGAGAAATTGTTTAATAAGTCATATGTACACTTTTTGTTTTTTTTTTATAGGAAACACCGGACACCCAACAAAATATGGTCCATTTTTCCAAGAATGGGGGAGACTACCTACTATTCATTTTACTTACAATCGTTATTTAATATTGAGTTCATGTATGTACTACTGTATAATAAATAATTAAAATATATGTTTCAAATATTTTATTTTAATGTAAATATTTTTTGTTTATATTTTTTGGGCTTTTATTACGAAAAAAAAAACTAATATTTATGTTAAATGCATTATTTTGATGTAAATATTAGTTTTTTTTAGAGTAATGAATGCCAAAAAAGTGTAAATAAATAATAAATTATATTTGAATGAACCGCGGTTCGCTTAAAGCTCTTCTTTTTTATTCTTCTCTTTCTTATTCGGCCTCTAACTGGCGAGTCAATCAGCCACTGTAGTTAAAAAAAAATCCGTTCCATACTAATTCGCAGCACTATTTGTTTCCAAAAATTAACACGGGATCCGACTATCTTCTTTATTAATTTATCTATGCGAAGAACCTTGTGATATAGGTAATTTTGGTCTCACCAACATACAGTAGCTTTATGTACACGGACTTTTGGGACACCCTGTATAATTATATAATTAATTTTCTTCCTAGCTTGCGAAAGTAAGTTATAACTAATTTATTTTGTATGTATATTTATTATTATTTCTGATATGAATTTATAGTATTTCTGTTAATTTTATAATTGTCCTATAAATGGGTAACTGTTAGACAATAAAGCTATTGTTATTATTCTTATTAAAAGAGGTTTGTGGAAAATGAGTTTCATTACTTCTTTTTTGTTTATACGTAAGTAGATTGGATAAATTATGGAGAATATGTGGGTAAAATGTCAAAAAACATAAACAGTGCGGTTGGTAAGTTACGAGTCAAGAAAGAAATAGGTGATATTGATAAAACATCCTGTAACTTGGTAATAATAAAGGCCAAAGTCCCATTAGGCATGAGTTATTTGAAAGCACATTGGTGGCTTTTATCCATAGTTACCGTTCGTTTTCCAATGAAACGCACTGTATAAAAAGATTGTAAACTTTTATTATTAGAAACATATTTTATTCTATTAATTTCTCCCATTATTCTGGGTCAATATTTCGGATCGTCACGAATTGCTCAAAAATTCCGTTTTATGTAAACGGGCATTTCGGAAGATGGGAAGCCGTTGTAATATTTTCACGTCCGCATCATCAATCTGGATGTTGCGGATGCGTTCTGACTTGTTAACACTTATAACGAGCACAAACTACTCGAAAGAGACTTGTAAAACTCCGAAATAACATATTCTTAGACATATTCCGCCTCAATTTTCAGACAATTTTACGACATCTTTGAGAAATGATTTACTAAACTAGTACAAATATCATTTTAGTAGTTTAATAATTTGTATGATTTTGTATTTTATCCAAAAGTATTGCTATAACATGAAATGATTAAGATTTTAATGTATCAAATGAGATTCAAAAATTATGCATATTAGATACATAAAATGTAATGATGTTTGTATCTGTACCTATATAAAACAATATAAAAATATTTTTTTATCCTACACCAACAGAAAACTCAATTTTGACGCCTCTATAGAGACGTTAGAGATTTAGCTCATTTTATTTTAAAATATTACTGCTGTCTGCTGTCAAAAAAATTTATTCAGAAACAGCAGTAAGATTTGTAATTATATGGTATATAAATAGATGATTGCACAAGGCTGTAATAATTATTGAAATTATTATTAGTGATAATCTAAAGAAACCACAAAAATGTCAGCAGTAAGAAATGTTTTAAATAATAATTCAATTAAAAGAAACGTACCAAAATAAATCAAAAAACTAAGTAATAACTTATACTGAACCAAGAAATTATTTAAGGAAATATATGTTAATATTCTAAAAAATAAAGAAGAAAGAGTCATATAGTCTTTGATTTAAATTGGAAATGAAAAGTAGGAAACGCATAGTCGGGAGAGGGCTATGCTCGGATCCTGACTACAAGATCACTCTATCAGCGACAGTGTCTTATGGGCCCTAAGTTCAGAAGTATCATATGTTGTAAAATAAAAATTTTGGACAACGAACTGTGTACCTAAACTTTTTTTCAAGTTGAAATTTTTATTTGTTTAACCAACACTAAACCACACCGAGAAAACTAAGTCTATTAAAAATGTTTAATAGAAAAAAAATTCGGTTGATACCAATAATTAAACGAAGGTTGCTAGAAATCTATTGACCTGAAGCTGCTGTTATTAGTCAGTTGTTTAATAGCCAATAATGTATTATTAAAAATCTTTAATATCCATAAGTATTGTTAACTATTAAATTTGTTTAAAAATATTCATTAAACTCTTTAATACGTTCCAGTAATTGTTTAATAAGCCATAGTAAATATTAACGGTTTTATCCCTTCCACTCGAAGAGGACTCAAGGAAACTAGTATTCGTGCGAGGTCAAAGATCCACGATCACAATGACCACGCCGTACGATACTAACCAGTTCTGCCAGGTATACCATTATTATGGTATTTATACCATTTTTTCTAATACGATACCTGCAAGTTTTTGAGGATACCATTTTACATTTTTGTACCATTTTTTGGCTACTGATACCATTTTACTACCATATTTTTATTTGTTTCAATATAATAATACGAGTAAAACCTAGCACTCTGTAGGTACATCTCTACTCTACTAAGTAACATGAATGGTCACAGAGGTAGGTACAGTGAGGATGTAAAAGTTAGAATAAATTCGATATTTTTCTGTCTAACAATATTTTAAGGCAGTACTTTCAGGTCAATTTTTAATTTCAAATGCGCGTCTTAACAAATGAATGTACTAATATCGATGACATTGTAGCGTAAGACGTGCAGTGGACCTGTGAAAACATTTTGTTAAAATACTACTGGACAGAAAAATATCGAATTTATTCCAACATATACGTCTTTATATGCACTGTATAATATACTTACCGATAGGTTATAGGTATAAATTACTAAAAGGTTTGTAATTACAATTTTATTAATAGGGAGTGGATGGTTCAGTGGTTAGAGTCTGGACTCTCGAATCGAAGGATCCACGGTTCGAATATCACCGATATGGCCGATATTTGTTTTAATTTAATTTAGTTAAAAATAATTCTGAATCATAGGTAGGATTCCTCACTCCGACTATTCACGGTTGGGTTCTAATTGACAGTGCTGTTCCTAAAGTGGTTCTGGGAAACAGTAACATGGTCTGTCTGTAAGGATGCAGGAATATTAGAGTACTAGTACTCCTGCCCTATGGAGTAATAGACCACTAGTACGCTCCATTACGTACATAGAACAGTCCATTTCATATGTGGCTGCGGTCGTATATGTTTTATTTTTATTTTTTTTTCAGAATTTCTAGTGACGCAATAAATTATTCAAAAGTATTTACATTTTTTTAATTTTTCTCACCTGTCCTATATATTCTTATTTTTAAAACATGATGCAGAAATAAGTTACTTATTGCTTGTTTTGTGTTTTCTAAAGTTTTGCAAATGTCTCCAATGTGAAATGTATTTGTATGCAAATTTTTAATAGTACCCCATTTTTAAAGTTTATTATATAAAGCTTTATTATATTGTGTAATCCTCTAAAGCCATTTTTTCAAAATTTGATCAGTTTATTTAAAAAAAAAAAAAAAATGGTAAAAAATCGTTCAAAAAATGCTTTTGGGATGTTTTTCCACTAAATAAAATATTTCAAAAGTAGCTCTAGAGTCTAGAGTAATACAGATTTAATCTATGCAACGTATTTACTTTAAGAGTGGGGTATACTATCAAAAGTTTACTTATAAATAATATAAATAAGAAACAATTGCTAATTTATTTGGGGTGAAGGGGGTTTGGTCAACCTCTGTTAACCTATTTAATAATCACAATTAAAGTGGTTTAATAGAGTATTAAAAATTGCAAATGTCCATCATTAAACCATTCAATAACAGTTATTAATTTATTATTATTTATTAACTAAACGGTATTAGGCTGTTCAATACCTATCATTACGCTATTTAATATTGACTATTAAATTATTTAGTTTTTCTAATAAACAAAAGTTTAATAGTTGCTATTAATCAGTTTATCTGTCTCATATAGTATTAAAAAATTTAATACCCACTAGCAAATGTTTTTCTCGGTGCATCTGTTATCCGCTATTGCTCCTTACCCTTGTTCATCAGTTAACATTATTGAACCCTAAACTGGATGTACATCGTCCCATTATAGGATATAAATTTGACCTGTCACTCCTGCTGTTGACATTAAACCAATTTTAATTTTTATTTAGTATTAATTGGTAATATTTGTATAGCCGAGCTTAATTTTCTCTGACCATTGAAGTACCTAATCGTTTAGCCAGGCAAAACGAGTAGAAATGGCTATCCAGTAAAATAATCGTATTAATTTGCCGCTAGATGGTGCACTACTTAATTTTGACAGTTTCTTAATTTATTATTAAATTATTTTTGTTGCATTTTTTATAAAGAATAGAAAACTTGTTTAATCAGCTACAGGTTATGTGTTTAGTGATATTTATCTATGATTAATATAGAGTAGACAAGTTGTAGTCATTTGTTCAAAATAAAAATTATAAAGATATGTCACCTGCCGCAACACACATTACACATACATGTTGTGTATATTGCCGTCAAGTAGTTAATCTATAAATAATTTCTGGCAATTTGGTGTCATTAGAGAGTTTTTGCAAGTTTACTAATGGTCATTCACTATTAGCGCCTATCTTATTTTGACATCTGAGCATGCGCAGATCGTTTGCATTCTACAACTGACTCTATTAAAGATTGTGCCTGTCATTAATTGTGGATGTTTAAGGACAACAAATAGTGGCGATTTTATAGGTTTCGGGTGAGCTCGCCGACATTCGTATCAGTTCGAAGTTTTTTAATATTAAATATTTAATATCACCGTTTTCTCAACCTTCTAAAATGGTAATGTCTTATGCCTCTTCCATATTATGTACTATTATAGACAACAAAAAAGATGAATGGTAATAAAATTTTTAAAATGAGGTTAGAAATACGTATAAGGACAAGGACTCTAATGTCAAAACTTCAGGTTTGCAATAAGTCTTATTTTAGCATGGAATTTATTTGCTTCTAATTACGTTGTCACTATTAGTGGCTGACGTTATAGAAATTAGCAATATCTCTCTATTTTCTAAAACATTTGTCATTTTTGTGGTTGGTACCAATGCGGACTTGCTTATTTAGAAACAAATTTCTTTCCTAAAGCCGAAGTAAATTGGTTTATAATATGGAATCTTCTAGTGAAGGTAAAGAAATTAGTTATTGCACACCACCGGATATTTAATGAAAAAACAAAAAGGTTGTTCTTTATTTATTATCAAAGAAGTCCAGAGAAAAATATGAACAATGTGAAAAGGTATAGCGAAAGTGTAATTTTAACGTATTTATTAAAATTATCAAAAAAATACAAACCCTCTACGCTTTGGTCAATTCATTCTAGGATAAAAGCTACACTTTCGGTTAAAAATGATGTAAACATTGGAAGTTACAAAAGTAACAGCATTTAAAAAAAAAACAGTCAGTAGGACATGTTCCTAAAAAATCAAAAATATTCTCTTTACAAGAATTCGAAACTTTTTTGCAAACTGCTCCAGACGAAGAATATTTAAAGATAAAGGTAAAAAGTAATATTCATTGGTATTTAAAGTTTATTTATTACAATTGTTTTAAATTATAGTTGTTATTTATCGTTGGAATGGGAGGTGCTTGTAGATGTAATGAACTTAATAATTTAACAGTAGATGATGTTCAAGAAAAAAAAAAGATATTCTACTGATTAATATAGCAGATTCTAAAGCCGAGGACATTTACTGTATGTAATCAAGAAAAAGAAAATTACATTGATGTTTCAATATGCAAGAAATAATTCTAGAGACGCCTTATCGATACTGAGGCCCACAAGGGTAAACTCGTTGCGTAACAAAAACGAGAAATGATTTAACTTGGAACGAAATACCGAAAGCCGATAGTAGTATTAGCACGTTGAATTTTTTGGTTTGTGAAGCATTGGCATTACTTAGGTTAAACCATGTGATGATTTTCACAAGCCTTGATTTTTAAAACCATTCTATATCGCCTTTTGATTAGGGTTTAAAAACTTGTTCGAGCAATTTATCCGATAATAATTGGCCCCTTTACCTCTTAAGCCTGCTCATGTAAAATATTTGGGCTTCTTACTTCGCCTATTTATATTCCATTAATAAAGGACAGAAGGATGAGTATTGCAACTACGTTAAAAGAAATAAATTGGCTTTCAGTTCAGAATTATATTCAGTACATGACTAATAATTATTTATAAAATAAAAATGACATAGTACCATCGCATCAGATCTATTAGAAAAAATTCAATATAATTCGCAATATCACAACTATAATACAAGAAACCAATCTGACTTTCATGTACGGCAAGCCATCACTAAAAGTTCCCAAAATACAATTTTTATTGAAGGTTTAAAAAATATAATAGACTGCCTACAGAAATTAAAAAAAAACAATAAATGTATTCAAAAGTAACCTCAAACAATACTTGATAAATAAACAGAACGGATATACTTTCTTGTGATAATACTTTTTAAACCTGCCCTTTTTAAGTATTTCTCGTAATTTATTGTTATTTTACCCCTTGTTTTATCCGCATTTATTATAGATTATGTACTTTATTTTAAAAAATTACTTGATGTTATATTAATACTACTTACTATGTTTAAATTATTAATAGTTTTGCGAAGAAAGGTTATAGCAACTTATAGCCACAAAACTATTTTTGTGTTAAAGTAGATCCATAGAGAGCATTGCAATTTACAAAGGCCTTCTTTCAACATACAAATAAATGACAACTTTATAATTAAAATGAAAAACACAACAAAATAACTCGGTATCATAAATGATCCAAATTTGAAATGGGCATTATATCCTACCTCCCTTCTATATAATAAAAAAGTGTTAAGTATAAGGGGTTAAAAAAAGGTCCTTTATTTCTCACACGTCAATTTTAATTGGCGACCGGTTTCGAAGCTATTGCTTCATCATCAGGCACACCTAAATGGAATGTCAAGGAGTCACTAGTAATAAAAACAATTATAAAAGTATGAACGGACATTAACATATACAAAGTAACAGAAAAAAAAACACAAAAGAAAATTAAACAATGACCTTGACTCACCTTGACTATTTCCATAAAGGAAGTGCTACATAAAGTTTAACAAAACGAGTTAAAAAACTCAGAAAAGTCATGTAATACCTACAATAGTATTTTTTTAAATATATTTTTAGGTTAGGTTAAACCGCGAGATGTCTGATTGAATAAATTAATTAAAACACATGTAAGACAATTATTAACTAAACAACACAAAATAGTTTTTACAAGCAAAAACAGTTAAAAAAATTTTAAAGAATAGACGTTAATTACAAAATGAAAAGTAAAGAGTAAAAAGTAAAAAGTAATAATTATCAGACTCCCATGACATCTATCTAGATTTTTAACGAATCAGTGCAGTAAACTGTAAATTTTAAATTTAGCGGATAAATAGTGTACTAAAAAAGTTGTTATTTACTGAAAGTGAGTATAGATGGCGGTGGCACAATTTATTGATAGTAAAAATATTAAATTGGAATGAGAAAGTAAAAAATACTAATAGGAAAAATAGAACACTAAACAAGAAAATATGAAAAATCATATGTAAAAGTGAAAATTGTGCCACTGCCACCTATACTCACTTTCAGTAAATAACAACTTTTTTAGTACACTATTTATCCGCTAAATTTAAAATTTACAGTTTACTGCACTGATTCGTTAAAAATCTAGATAGATGTCATGGGAGTCTGATAATTATTACTTTTTACTTTTTACTCTTTACTTTTCATTTTGTAATTAACGTCTATTCTTTAAATTTTTTTCAACTGTTTCTGCTTGTAAAAACTATTTTGTGTTGTTTAGTTAATAATTGTCTTACATGTGTTTTAATTAATTTATTCAATCAGACATCTCGCGGTTTAACCTATCCTAAAAATATATTTAAAAAAATACTATTGTAGGTATTACATGACTTTTCTGACTTTTTTAACTCGTTTTGTTAAACTTTATGTAGCACTTCCTTTATGGAAATAGTCAAGGTGAGTCAAGGTCTTTGTTTAATTTTCTTTTGTGTTTTTTTTTCTGTTACCTTGTATATGTTAATGTCCGTTCATACTTTTATAATTGTTTTTATTACTACTGACTCCTTGACATTCCATTTAGGTGTACCTGATGATGAAGCAATAGCTTCGAAACCGGTCGCCAATTAAAATTGACGTGTGAGAAATAGAGGACCTTTTCTTAACCCTTTATACCTAATCCCTACTACTCACATATGGCTACCCTCACTCCAAATAAAAAAGTGCATTGTATAAGAACATTATATTATAATTTGACATTTAAGAGCCATTCACATATCACAGTTGACATCTTGATACTTGACAGGCACAGCCAAGCATTATTTTGATTTTTGCCAAATAAAATGGCCGAATAATTATTTTATGGGGTTGCGACAGAGAAATTTGATGAATGTGTTTTTGTGGCTAGGGGCGAAATAGTAGTACGGTTAATAGCACCACAATAAAAAGTCATTTTTAAGAAACTGTTTATATATTTTTCGTAAATTGGCAGGCTTGGCGACTAATTTCGAATAAAACTAGCCTCCAAAATTTCTATATGGTTGCAAGTATGAAGGTCGCAACCCGCCTTAGAAATTTCACCTTTACTATCAACAGGTCCTTAGATAATGTTTGCAATTTACGGAATGTGAAGAATGTTAGGAATTTTGACGTTAGAAATAATTGAATTTCCTAAAATTGTTCACATAAGGAATGCATAGGCGAATTTTAAGAATATTGTTATTAAAGTAGTTAGGATGAACCAAAAATTCTGAAAATCAATAGGGTTCTAAGTTAGAAGTAATTATTCAAGAAAATCAAAACCGCAAGTCAATCAGAACTTTCGTTCTAGAGTTATTGTGCCGACATACATACATATATACAGACGACCAGACAAAACATTTTTTTTGGATTTTCGGATTTAGAATGATCAGAAACATGAAAAAAAGTTTTAAAAAATGAGGGTCAGAAAATGTTTTTGTCTGCACGATTGCAATACTGAGGCCCCATAGGAAGGGCCTCAGTAATTTTCATTACGTCCAGGCTATATGAATTATCATCGTTTATTCATAAAATATCGTGGTGGAAACTGTTTTGCTCAAAATGTTGAACATCACACAACTGGGTCAGTAAGTACCATCCAAGATAGCTGAATATTTAAATTTGTCGCACCCAAAAGAATATACAGGACATGCATTTAGACGAACATCAGCAACATTTTTAGCTTATTCAGGAGCAAACATACTTTCTCTGAAGAGGAATAGCGGAAGGAAAAAATATCAGTAGTTAAAAAATTTTTAGGCAGTACAAGTAAAACTCTAACTACGACAATTTCGTCAAAGGAAATATTTACAAAGGCTCTACATGAATTTTCCATAGATGAACCGTCGACTAGTACACATTGATTTAATATCAGTTGTGAGAGGGCATTGTACAAAAATGGATATTTCTGTTTCACTACAAGCGGGACCATCATTTAATAATTATTTAATAAATAACCCAACATTTAATATAACATATAAATAAATTTTGTAAATGTCATAATACATTTTTGAAGCTAAAATAATAATTTTATTTTAGTGTAGGGTAAAGTTTTCTGTTGGTTTAGGTAAAAAATAGTATGTAAACCACGACAGTAAAGTGGTTTTTCAGGCCTCGTAAAGTGTCCAGGATGGGCTTCGCCTCGCCTGTCCATATCTTTACATGGCCTGGAAAACAGTCACTTTACAGTCTAGCTTTACAATATATCGCCAGTCGTCAATAAGGCCATACATTACCATAGCGATTTGCGGAAGTAAACAAACATTTTATCTTACTCTGCCGCTAATATTTATTAACAAAGCTAACCGTCTGATATATTCTGTAACCGATTCGTTTTGTATTCGCTGTTATTTTTCTGTTTATTTACTTTTTCATATTAAAATGTGACGTTATAATAATATCTCCTTTTTTTTAATTGGTCAAAATAGCGTAAGGTGACACAGGAATTATTTTCTCAGTGTAGTAAAATTTTGTAAATTTTAAATACTGGATTAACACCTAAAACGTTTCAATATACCAATATTTATCTGGAACATAACCATATACAATATCGTGAAAATACACAACATTCATGTTGTCTAGTGAGGTCGAGTTTATCTGTCCGGAAGTAAAGGTATAAATGTCAGTGCTCGGACCGGGGAAAATGGAGTCTTCTGAATTTGATTTATGTATAAATGAACTATCTGCGGAACATTGTTCACTGCAACTTCCAAACTCACAAATTAATTTGGCAGATTTTGCCTTTATATGCATATATTTCCAATGTGTTGCGAATATCGTGTTGTTATGAGTTTGATATTTAAGAGCGATAAACAATGGTAGTCTGGTATTTGTAAATGGTCTAGTACAAATAATGCACCTGAATCAGATAAATCACGCTAAGGACCGATTCCACCGTTCTGTTAAACGGAGTTTAAAATTATATTTTTATATTAACAATGTCATTTTAATCTCCGTTTAACACAACGGTGGAATCGGTCCTAAATCACTCTAAATCACGTTTGAAATATAAATATACTTTAAACGGAAAATAATATAAAATTATATCAAACTTTTTTTTTGGCCACAACCATTTCGTACATAATCTTCTAAAACTTCTCGAAAGTGTTTAAACTAGTAGTACATAATTATCTTTCGTTTCAGTGGTCGTTCTACAGTGACAAACTTATTTTGTATAACTCAATTTATATCTGAAGCTATTCATAGGAGAAGTCAAGTAGATGTTGTCTACACAGACTTTTTCAAAGAATTTGATGAAATCGACCAAACGACTTTACTATCCAAGCTATCTGCATTAGGATATAAATCCTTGAAATACATTCAAACTTCCGGCGTTCCTCAAGGCTCCGTTTAAGGACCATTGTTACTTGTAATTTTTATTAATATACTTTAACCCTAAAGCGTTTTAGGACCATTGTTACTTGTAATTTTTACTAATGATATTATATATGATCTTGACGTACTACACCTTTTATATGCCGATGATCTCAAATTATTTTCAGAAATTAAAAACATAACCGACTGTCAAAAATTACAACACAATATCGATTGCTTAAGTAAATGGTGCATTGTAAATAAATTACCTTTAAATGCAAAAAAGTGTAATGCTATGTCATTTTGCCGGAAAGACTCCGTAACTTCTCATTACAAAATACTACATTAGTCAGATCCGAATTAATTAAAGATCTTGCAATATATTTTGATAGTAAACTTAATTTTTCTACGCCTATGGAATAATATGTCATTATTAACGCTTTTTCTTTAAATAATAGTAGTCATTATTTTTATCTGTTGGCTTATGAATCATAAGCCAACGGTATTTGACCAATCACAGGCCACGAATTTTCATAAGCCAACAGTTTTATTAGTTGCCCATGACAACGGAAAAGGCACCACAGTATTATTCCTGTACAACACTGCTTGTCAGTTGTCATTTGTAATTTTGTCACGCTTGACCAGCGCTTGACACTTCTGTCTCCGAAAGCTGAAAAAGTTTAAAAGTTTGTCTCAAAAACCTATAAATTGTCTAATCAAAACACAAATGGATGAAATGGACGTAGAAGCAGCGAAAATAACATCGGTAGACTTGCTACCTAAAAAATCGCGAAATCTTTACAAAAAAGCGTATAAAGCTTTTATGGATTGGCGAGACCGCAAAAAAACTACCTCGTTTTCCGAAAACGTATTACTAGCCTACTTTGGAGAGCTAGCAGAAAAATACAAATCTTCGTCCCTCTGGACTCAATATTCGATGTTGCGAACGACACTAGAGGTATGACAAAACATAAATATAGCAACTTACGGAAAGTTAAAAAACTTTTCTTAAACGCAAATCTGATGGCTATAAATAAACATAATTATAACAATTTTAGAGACTGTCTATTTGTCCGAGCGCTCGGATATGAATAGTAGATTGCGCTAAATATCCGGGCATTGAGTCATCATTCGTTGTTCTTAATCCTCTAAGACCCGATTCCACCGTTGTGTTAAACGAAGTTTAAAATGATATTTTTATATTACCAAGGTCATTTTAATCTCCGTTTAACACAACGGTGGAATCGACCCTAACACAAGTAGACGGGTATCGTGTGGCGTGGTGCAGTGGACTGGGCATCGAGCTGTAGATCGATAGGTCCTTGGCAGTTTTTTTTTATTTTATTTTTTCTTTTTATGTTCTTTTAAGTATTTATATTTTCTGTTCGAGAATATTGTTCCACAGGTTAGTTCAAGTTCCACCCAAAAAAGTCAGGTTGGTTTCGTTAAAAAAAAAAGATTAAAAATTCTACCAATGGTAAAATTTATGTTGGAGTATATTGATCCACCGGTTAGTTTTGAAATTTAAAGTTCTCTCTGATTTTACTAAAGAAAAATAATAAAATAAAAACGATTGAAAGTAGATATTTCAATTTTTTTTACGCCCGGATATATAGCTCAATCTATTTGTCCGAGCGCCCGGACGAATAGACAGTCCCATAATTTTAAACATTGAAGTTGTTAATCCATTTAACTAATTTTGCCATTGATTTTTGTTTCAGGTAGCATTAATTCTTGGTGTAATGGGTGCCTGTCGTTGTCATGAATTAGGAAATATGAATATTGAGCATATTGAAGTTTTTAATACATCCATGCTAATTACTGTGCCCAACACAAAAACAAAAGTCGTTAGAAAGTTCACCGTAACAGGAAAATTTTGTGAAATGGTTAAAAAATATATTGATTTGCGTCCCCCCACAGTTGCCTCGCCGTCTCTCTTTTTGAATTATCAAAATGGGAAATGCTCTGTCCAAAATATAGGAATTAACAAATTTTCGGCAATGGGAAAACAAATTGCCAATTATTTAAATCTGCCCAACCCCGAAATGTATACAGGACACAGTTTCAGGAGATCGTCTGCCACAATACTAGTAGATGCAGGAGCCAACATGACTGCATTAAAAATACATGGGGGGTGGAAATCCGCAACGGTGGCGGAGGGATACATCAACGACTCCTTAAATAATAAAATAACAACTGCCCAAAAAATACTTCATTTAATACAAAGCAAATCCACTATTACCACCACTGAGACTATAACCAAGGCAATGAAAATCAAAAAATGGATGTGGCCACCCCATCACTTACTATTCAGAACTGCCAGAATTTCACAATAAATATTCACCAACATAATCCGTTAATTGATAAATAATCATTTTATTATCCATGTTATTAAAAGTTAATATGAACTAATGTAAAATGGTTTATTTCAGTAAATTTAATTTAATCTGCATTTTAATTATTTCATAGGCGTAGAAAAAGTATAGTATTATACTATTAATTTCTCACATTGAAAACTGGCCCGCTTCTGCGTATCGAGTCTTGGGATTTATTGTACGGAATATGAGATCATTTGGTAATTTTTCTATGATGAATATGCTTTATTCTTCGCTAGTCATGTCAAAACTGGAATATGCTTGTATCATTTGGAGTCCAATATATTTAAATCACATTTCACTATTCGAACGTGTACAACGAAGATTCTTCAAATCTGCGTGTTTTAGGATTGATATGGTATTTACCCAGTAAGAGGAATTCCTCAAATTTTTTATTTAGTACGTTTTAAATCATGTAACCTTTACAACAGACGATCGATGCATTCTGTAATATTTCTAGTTAAAATAATACAAAACAAGGTAGATTGCATTTTATTTTCTGGAATGTTAAATTTTCATGTCCTAAGGGTTAATTCTCGAAATAATTATACATTTCACAAACACTCTCATAGAACCAATCCATACAAGGCATCTCCTTTGTATCAAATGATTGTAAACTACTCAAATATTAAAGTAAATTTAGATATTTTTAACTGCTCTGTCTCATCTACATATTAAAAGGTGTTCTTGTCAAATTAGTGACTTTTATTTATTTATGTATCAATTATTGCTTAACTTGCTCCGTTGTATGATTTTATTGTATCTAATTTTTCTTTTTAAAATTTGTTAGTCTTTTTGTTTTTATTTATATTAGTTTATTGATTTATATTATTTAAAGTTGACTCAGATGGGTGCATCCTTTTTTTCGTTTAGTAAAGTTTTTTTTTTCAGGATGCACTTTGCTGTCTCTGAATGTTTGAATATTTATATTATTTGTCCACACCTTATTCTGTAAATGGGGGAAGCCCTGTAGGATATTGCAAATAAATAAATAAATAAAATAAATAAATAAGTTCATAACAACGTTACGTTATATAAGTTATGCAATTTATAGAACAGTAGATGGAAATTTTTGTACTAAACTGTTTATTAAACGAAGTACTTACTGTAAATTACCACTATATAAGTCTGTTTTTTTTAATTTTACCTATGACCACTACAGAAAGCAGACGTACGATCTATAGGCGCAATAAATAGTGCATTATGTATTACATAGTCGTAATAGCAGTTTATGTTATAAGGACGAAAAGTTGAGTGTTTCGGGCGACTACGAAAAGTATGCCAGGCGAGACGTAGTCGAGCCTTGCAACTCGTATGAGACCGAAAATAAACTTTTCTTCCGTGTTTCATGTATTACTTTTTATTTGAATGTGCTTAAACTAGTAGATATTAAAAAATATAGAAAATTAAATACATTTTCAATTTTTATTTTCCTATCTGTATACAGATATAAGGAAAGTATAGGAATCATGATTTTTTTCGACATCGAGTTTTCGACGGATTTTTACGTTTTGAGGTCCCCTGAATCCGTTTCGCATAACTCATGAACCGATACACAGAAAAACACCAAATTTTAAATTTAAGCTTTGTTCCAGCGTCCAATGTGCTGATTAGATTTTGGTCAGTGTCGGAACATCTGGGGGGGTACTTTATAGGTCGTCATTTTTATATTTTATGGAATATATCTGTTATTTACGTTTGGGGAAAAAAAATCTTCAAATAAAAGTTACTTCTTATATTATTATCTAAAATTTTTGTTTCATACAAAATTTTTCTAAAATGGTCCGTATTCGAGAAATTTGACAAAATGTAAAAAAATATTTTTTTATAAAAATTGTTTAAACAAAAGTTGTTTGTAATATAATTTTTATCCTATACATAATTTCTCTAAAATGGACCGTATTCAAGATATTTGAGAAAATGTGTAAATTTCGAAATTTGAAGAAAACTAAAAAACGGATAAAGAAAAAAACATTAAATTTTAAACTTAAGTTTTATTTTGGCCTGACGTGAAATGATTAGATTTTGGACAAAGTCGGAACATCTGGGGGGGTACTTTATGGGGGGCCGTTTTTATATTTTATGGAATATATCTGTTATTTATGTTTGGAGAAAAAAATTGTTCAAATAAAAGTTATTTCTAATATTATTATCTATAATTTTTGCTTTATGTCAAAATTTCCTGAAATTGTCCGTATTCGAGAAATTTAATAAAATGTGCAAAATTCCGATTTTTATGAAAATTGTTGAAATAAAAGTTGTTTGCGATATCGATCTCTATTATTTTTGTTTATACATGATTTTTCTAAAATTGACCGTAATGGAAAAATTGTAGGAAAAATGCTAAATTAAAATTTTTCAGTATTTTCATTTTCAATGAATATCTATGGAAAAATGTTTCGAGGTAGATGTATGTGGAAAATGTATATGTTTATTTTATCCTCTAAACATTTATGGATGTGCTGCAATAGGTTGTAAAAAATAACCGGAAAAAGCCTGTAATAACTAGATAGGAAAGTCATGTGTTGGACACATCAGATTTTTCTTATAACTTAGATGGCTGTGATCGATAAGAATAGGTTTGTTCCCGAAGCGAGTTTCTAACATATTGAGTATGCGCAGTACAAAATAAATGTTCCAATAGAGCAAAGTTCCAAACAAATTGAACTTGTTTGGTGTTTTCGCAAGATTAAAAACTTGTTCATAACATGTTTGTTATTAGTTTTAATATTGGGCTGGTGCATAATTTTCAAGCGTTTTTGTAGGTGGCCGTTTTTTCAGAAACAATTGCTGTATTGTTCATTTTTGCTTTGTCAAAATATTATTTAATTTCGTGGTTATAAAAATGAGTGTCGATAATTATACTCATATTCGTCATATTATGCTTTACCTTTTAGAGAAAGGATGGAAAGCATTTCGTGATCTCAACGAACTTTTTGGTGAAGGAACAATAAGTGAAAGTGTATGCAGGGAATGGTTTACCCTTTTCAAATCTGGCGACATTAGCTTGGAAGATAAGCCAGGAAGAGGTCGACTATCAGATTTCGATAACCAGGCACTCTTGGAAGCCGTAGAAAGGGACGAAAGTTTGACAACTCGAATGCTGAAAGAAGACTTCAATGTGCACCACTCATCCATTGTTCGTCGTCTGAAAAAGCTGGGAAAGGTAAAGGTATGGAAAGTGGCTGGTTGAGTCCCTCACGAACTTTCCGAAAACAATAAAACCGATCGTCTCCGAATTTTTACGGATTTGCTGCAACGTAACGAACAATCTCCGTTTTTGAAGAATCTTGTCACTGGAGATGAGTCATGGCTTCTCTTTAAAAATGTCAAAAGAAAGAAGGTCTGCGTTTCGCCAGGTGTTGCACCAAAACGAGTACCGAAAAATATACACTGTAAAAAGGCAATGTGGTGTGTTTGGTGGGACAGAAGCGGAATTATCCATTGGGAAATCATTTAAAATGGGATTTGTTATTGGTGGAATGACGACGATGAGCGTCACGAATAGCGGATTTCAGACAAAAACGGCAAGCATCAATTCAACGTTAACAGGATGCCTATATGGCGCAACTTGACCGCCTTCACGCTGCAATCGAGATGAAAAAACCGCGCAAAAAACCATATCGTCAATTGATCGCTGAAAAATTGGCTGGTACAGAAAGTTTTCGTAGATTTGGATAGCTTGGTGCCGATGTCAAATCATGGATTGCCTCCAAGAACCGTGACTTTTTTGCCCGTGGAATCGACAGTCTTCCAAGCAAATGGGAATCAGTTATTGAAGTTGATAGTGACTATGCTCCGGAATAATGATTTAATGATACTATTAGATTAGGTTTATGTTCCCCCAATAGTTCCTAAATAAAATACGAACTTTTACTTTCGCGCTTGCGTGCTTATTTAAAATCATTTTTCTTCTTATGCTCCTTTGTTTTTAATTGGATTTTTGGTTAGTTTTGTGAGTGCCTATTATCTTTAATTTTGATTAAAATTTTATATAGAGTTGTAACAGCAACAAATATAATAAGGAGGGTAGTTTTTATATGTGCAATTTTAAACTGATTATAAATTATAATCTCAAAATCTTCTTTTTTCAATAAATATAATCGAATGACCTGTATTTAGTTAAAACACCCAGCAACATTAATTTTTTTAACGTTCCAGCACACATTTATTCAGAACTCATTTCGAACATTATTCTGCTCACGCATACGTACCAGATAATGTTTTGTAACAAGTTTAAAACTCGCTTTGGGAACAAGCCTAACAGTTACCTGATAAGAATTGAATAATAATTGGTGTCATATCGATGTGCTTATGCGTCAAATCGATTTAATTATAGTTTATTTAGTTTTTCTTTTATTCAATTAAAAATACTTCTATTCAAATTTGATGTATATGTGGATTATGGACTACTATATTAAAATAGCAAAAAAATATATCCTTAGCAGTATTAAAAGGTAAACTGAAAATTCAACAGAATGTTTAGATAGCAGAGCCACTTTTGATCTTAGTGGTTTACCTCTCGACCTAGACACATCGAGCACATATTGTCTTATTACACAAAAGCCGACATGTTACTTTTAAGTTTTCTAGAAAAAAATCAAAGTGTAAATGTTAATGAAGTAATTTAAACCAGTTATATACTATTCATAAGTGTTCAGGATATAGTTAATAAATGTTTTGATATTGTTTTGGAATCAGCATTTCTTCAATTTCCAGAAGAAATACTTATGCACAAAGGCGATGCTAGACAATGGGTAAGGGGGACAAGATGATAGAGGAAATTAATTGTAGGTAAAAAATACAATTTTTATAAAGAATTTTTTTTGTCCGAAATAAGGTTAACTGTTTTACTTGTATAAAAATGTTTAGGACAATCTGTAGAATAAATAATTAAATTGTTGCCCTTTACAACTAGTTAAATTAGTATTTATTTTGGTCCTTTCTTTTTAAATTATGCCGAATCCAATTATAAATCGGACAATAAATGACTTGGCATTTGGTTATATTTTCTTCAGTCTTTAGGGGAATAAACTGCCCTTTGGCAACGCTCTTGCTTATGAAGATCAGTTCATCAAGAATTTAAATAGAGTTCATCCATTATAACAACTATATTTAATAAACAAGCTTCAATGATGTTGCCATTCATTAGAAAATCTACAGATTTTAATTACTATTTACAAAAATATAGCTGATTTCTTTAATACTATGTTTATATGCGAACATTCCCTTTGTCGCGAAGGAAATAATAAATTAAATTTGAATTTAAATGAAAATATAACATTTAAAATTTTAATTCATATATTAAAATTAACTCTGCGCAGACATAAACATGGTTATTTATAAAAATAAAGACAGCAGTATTTAATACGAACTGAAATTACCTATGCCTGCTATTTAGTTTATGTCAGTTAGGTAGGTACGTTACTGTTTAAAAAATAATTTTCAAGGCACGAAGCAGACAATTTCTTCTCGCTTGTTTTGAAAGGGTTTTATTAAAAAACGAGTTTCAATGAAAGGGCTCCAATTTTCAAAGTATACTGAAAGAAGCTCTTAAGTATTTTACAAAAGAGATGAATAAGCTTTGAATACGCATTTCCTCTTCAGTAAACTATGGTGAAATTTTCGATCTCAATAACGCAGACTAAATTCACTTTAACTTGAAAAAGCCAACGTTTTGAAAAGTGCGCTAACCACGGTAGCTTCAATTTTCCTGTTTTCTCGAGAGACAGTCGAGACTCTTCTTCTGATTGGCCAGCTATTGATCGAGATAGGGTGCGAACAAACTTCATTCAGCTAAATTTCATATTCATTGAAAATAAAACTCTTGATATCGGAGATAGAGCTGCTCTCGTGAGTCTTTTCATCGTAATGGGGAATATTTTCTTGCGGAAAGACTCGGGCGTGGTCTTAAAGAATGAAATGAAATTTAATATTTTTTATGAAATTATAATTTTTTCGACATTGTCAAAATGTGTCTTATATAAAAGTGGAAAATACAACTTATCTTCTCTATATAGTCTTTATTACTTTGTGTACAAAATGTATAAAAATACAAGGTATCCTGAAACCCTACTGCCAATTGAAAACAGTGGTCATCAGGCCCAGGTCATGTACAGTGCTAGTAAGATTAAATCTTAGATTTTGCTTTGCTTGCTATGGGGTGAATAGTAAATGGAATTCGCAAGTGCATGAGAGAAAAGTTAACGTTGCTAGTTGCCAGTGACTTGACTTGTAACTGGCAATATCGAATCAGTGTCGTTTCTTTTCCTGCAGGTACAAGCTTCATTTACTATTTACTTTATTACAAGTAAATCCAGGACCTAAAGATTGGTCTTGCAAGCACTGTATACCTATATTGTCTAACAGCTCAAATGAAACCAGGTAGGTATTTAATTCTTTATTTAGGTATCCAGTCAATTCGTCGCGCGACAATTTATCGCGCGACCTTTCAGAGCCGACAATTCATCGCCACGACTTTTCATCGCTACGACAGTTTATCGCTACGACAATTCATCGCCACAAAAATATCGTATTGTATCTATGATTTATACAGTATGTCTGAAAAACAAACAATTTTTTTGTGCTATATTGAATTTTTCTTATAAGTACCAAATAAAATTATTTTTTCGAAAAAATTACAAAATATCTTACTCTAAATTACACAAAAATATGATTTACTTTTTTTCTGCTAATCAAGTAGTTTTTACTAAGAAAAATATAATAAATATCAATAATGTATTATTGATAAGCCAATTTAAAGTGTATAAGCGGCAGTCGCAGGTTCTCAACAGTCCTTTACCTACTATTTAAAAAAGATTATCTTCATTAGCCAATTCAGGTAAGTTACCACATTAGTTAATAATAATAGAGAATTATAATTATCCTTTATTAATCCTTTCAAGGAGAAATTCATAGTGCAATCAATATTTAATTCTAAAAAGGATTATCTTCAATAGCTTGTTTGTGTAAGTTAGTATTTTAGATGCCCTGTTTATATGTATATAAGGTTTAAATAAGAAATACCAACGAACTGTAATCATTCTTATTTTGTCTTTGTACGAGTTTACATCATTGTAAAATTTGAAAATGCCGTTACAATTTGTTGACAGCGAAAGAGGTCACGCTTTTATACAATGGTCATACGCATTCTAGAGAAAAAAATTCTGGAGAAAAAGGTATTTGGAAATGTTCTCTATATCATAAATGGAGATGTACCGGTCAGATTCATACCATAGGCGATGAAATTGTGAAGAGTACCGAACATAATCATGTGTCAGATAGTGCAGATGCCGAAGTAAGAACAGCTGTTAAAAAAATGAAAGTTTTAGCTGAACGAAGTGGTTCCACTACTCAACAAATCATTGCAAAGGTTTCCGAGGGTTTATCATCATCGGCTGCAGCCAGATTACCACAAGTGAGTGCAATGAAAAGAACTATTCAACGAGAAAAGGAAAAGACAGAAGGAATTTCTGCGATTCCAAATTCTCTGCTTCAATTAGTTATTCCACAGGAATATACACTGACAAGCAGTAGTCAGTTATTTTTAATGTACGACAGTGGCCCATCAGAAGATCGAATATTAGTGTTTACAACAGCAAGAAATCTTGACTACATGTTGGAGTGTGAACACTGGTACGGAGATGGAACTTTTTCAACAGCCCCTAATATGTTTTCACAAATATATACAATCCATGGCGTCAAATATTCAAATACCATTCCAACAGTATATGCAATTCTGCCGAATAAAAGAGAAGAAAGCTATAGACGTTTATATGCAGCATTAAAAAATTTGAAACCTGAACTTTGCCCTACATCTTTTTTAATGGATTTCGAAAAAGCAGCGATGAATGCGGTACGAAGTGAATTCCCTAATACTCAAATTCGTGGATGCTTTTTTCATTTTTCTCAGTGTATATGAAGACAAATCCAGAATACCGGATTTCAGAGGCAATATGTGGATGAAAAAGTGTTTTCATCAAATTTGCGACTTCTGACTGCACTTGCTTATGTTCCTGAAGACGATGTAGAGAGTGCTTTTGATTTATTATTGGAAAGTGAATTCTATGCAGAAAACGAGGACTTAGCAGATTTAATAAACTATTTTGAAGACACGTGGATTGATAGATTAGACAGAAGAGGAAGAAGACGGTTACCAAAATTTCCTATATCTTCTTGGAATTGTTACAATGCAGCCAGAGAGGGAATTGCTAGAACCAATAATGCAGTTGAAGGATGGCATAACAGTTTCAGTTCAATTGTTTCCATTGCACATCCCAACATTTGGAGGCTAATTAAGGCTTTACAAAAGAAGGAAAGCCTTAACAAATTGAAAATAAAGCAAATTGTGGCAGGTAATGAAATTGCTCAAAAAAAAATTTACAAAGATTCTGCACGTCGTTTAAAACTACTTACAGAATCCTACGACGCTCGTAAGACCATGGAATATCTTCGAGGAATTGCGCATAATTTTCGAATGCAAGTCTAAATTATTTAATATTATTATATTATATTAATTCAATTTAAAATGTGATAACTAGCAACTACAATTTTTTATAATATATTTTTTTTTTCAATATACCTACTTGTTTTTTATTACCTATACTAAAAAATATATAAAATAAAATTTTGATTATAATAAAAAAAATAAAATAAACCATAAAATTAATTCTAAAAAATGGCTGGCGACAAATTGTCGTGGCGGTGAATTGTCGTAGCGGTGAATCGTCTTACGATGAAATGTCGGCTCTGAATTTTCGTGCGATGAATTGACGTAGATCCCTTTATTTACGATGATGATTTTTAATTTTAGATGATGGGTAGAGAAAAAATGTTTAAAACATATGATGAAATAATCTATTTTGCATTAAAAACTCTTTTCAAATAACTCACTATACAATAAACTTTTCTCTGATTTCATTATCGACGACATATCTTAAAACCCAGTGACATTTGCGATATGTGTACAGAAAGAAACGTTGAGAAAGGTTTAATTTTCTAGAAAAGTGTTTGTCAGAAATCTACAAATTTTGGGATGCGGGGATTTAAGGACATTCCGATTTCTATTTTATTTACAATATTGACAGATTTACCAAAACGGTAGTTCTGTTTACTACCTTATTTTTTAATACAACGCCCTGTATATTGTTTCATTTTTGATTGTACACAATTAAGATTTTATATATTTTTTATTTATCATTTAAAATACCAAAATCTACAATTATCGAAAAAACAGCCAATCTAATAAAAGTACAAAAACAAAACAGTAGTCGCCATTTTCTTAAGCCCCACAAATTCCATATTTTGTAGATTTGTAGCAGAAAATTAGTTGTTTTCAGGCTTTTTTCCACTCTAAATATTATTCACTATCTATTGTTTGAGCAAAAATAATACTAAAAATAAACCTTTGCTTTTCAAAATTGTAGACATTTCTTATTTACATTAAGTTATCTATGGTTTCCATAGTTTATGGAGCTATCTTCATCTAAAAGAAGCTTTATTCAATTTCTATTTACCTCAATTGGTTGCCACCTGACGGTATCCAGTACATTTTAGAGCTTTGTAATACTCTTCCTAATTCATCCCCTTACTTGTGGATTTCAACATCTGAAGCCGATTGAGTTTGTGTAGGGAAGGGACAATTATTATTTGCCGTGGCGCTCAGGGGCCACTTAAAGGTGATTAATGGTGCCATTTGACTTACAGGTGAGGAAAACCTCACCCACCATCATCGAAATGGTAACGAATATTTGTAATTTGGATGCCATATAAACAGAAATTTAATTACTGATAATACGACACCAATCAAATCCTATAACAAATCATGCTAATTAATTAAAAATTTGTATGATCTGCTGTAGCACTAAATTGCCTGTAAGTGATTAACAGCGCACGAGAGAACTATGTTACCGAGACGATATACATGCTATATACCTATCGCCAAAAAATGTCCCTCAAAACAGCTTCATCATGATATTTGTTTGTCTAATGAATTTATTTTAAGTAGATATCCCATCAGTGCCAATTATATTGTCGGATTTTGTAATAGACTTGACTATTAACAAAGAGCCTTGTAACTGCAAGTTTCGTTACGAGTCATTTTTGAAAAAATTTACACAATGTTTACAATAGAATAAAAAAGAATAAGTTGTCCATTCATATTTTTTATACAATACGTTAACCAACGCATCAAGCGAAATAAATATGAGACGCCTAAAATCGCCATGCGTTACCGTCTCGATGATGATGGGTGAGGTCACGGGCTGGTAACTCAAATGGAAAAACATGAGGACGGTAATTTAGTACCACTCCAATTAACGGGATGGCGCTCGTATCGAAATGTCATGTTAGTTGTCAGCTTGTCAACAAAACTTCAAAATTGGAAAAATTAAATAGGCTGTTGCATTTGAAGGTGTATTGGATTTTGATTCATCTAGATATTTATTTTTCAACACCTTCCAATTTTAAGCATGTTTTCAAGAGATGGGAACATGGATTTCAGCAACGAACAATAAAGCACTCCCAGATATTGGTAGTGATGCAATTTATACCACGTATTAAATATGCGGTCGTCATATTAAGGATAACCAAACAATTTGTAATAAGTGTCTTAAGAAAAATGCATCTTGTACTGGCATCAATGGTAAGTAATATTTACAAACTTGTTTTTGATTCAGTGTTAAAATAATTGGTTTGTTATTAATTTTTTTTTTTGTTTTCAGTTTTTAAATGATCATTGTTGTAAAAAAAATATTTGAGCCTCAGCCATCAACATCAAAAATTGATTCAATGCAATTGAAGAAAGAAGAAAACACCCTAAAATCTTCAAGGGTCAAAACGTGTGTAAGTTTAATTAATGCTCAAAAGTTAAATTCATTTATCACAGTGCCCACATGATAAGTAAAAATTTGATAACCACAAGTGCTGTATAAATGAATCAAGAAAACAATTATCGGATGAGGAAATGCTCCTCAACCTAACTAGTCGACTCAATAACCGTATGGCAAATTTTATCCACACTCAAATTTTTCTCGATAGTAAAAAGGGATGTTGCTTCAACATCAATTTTTTTAAACTTATTTGCCACTCCAAGTCGCAAAACTTTTATAAAGGTCTTGAGCACTTACATATGCTGATTTTGTTACAGAAAACATTTTTGATAGGTTTGTTTTATAAATATTTAATTATTTAAATGATGTAAATGCATATTTGTTTGAGTATTACCATGTTTAAATAGACACATTATATGATGCGGTGTTAATTTACTGTAATAAAAAAAAAATAAAATAAATTGCATTTTATTTCAAGTTTGAAATTAATGCAAAAATATAATGAAGAAAAATCAAATTAAGATATAAATTGGCAAAATATTTGGCTAATTTCAAATCACAAAACAGCCAATATGGTTGTTTTATGATTTGAAACTAGTCAAATATTTTTCCAATTTTTTGCTTTATTTGATTTTCTTTATTACATTTTTGCGCTACTACAAAGTTAAATTTTAAAAAGCCCGCTCGTGGCGGCCATATTGAATTTTAGTACTACTCCAATTTGATAGATGGCAGCACATCCACTCAGAATATTACCATTGAGTTTCCCATCTATTCACATTAGTAATCTATGGGTGAGGTTTTCCGGGTGAATTAGGAAAAGTATTATTATATTATTATTTGGACGTGAAAGGAGTAAAAAGAGTAACTACGTCCTTTCGATGGAGAGCATCTTGCGGTCCACAGTCGACGATCTACCTGCACTGGGATAATGCTTATTGTTCTATTTCTATCTTCAATAGCTGTTAGGAATTCCAAATAATCAATCCAGTTTACTGGAGGCCAAATGAGTACGCCAAATTTAAGATAAATACTTTATTGGCTACACAATATGTCCATTTACATAAGGTGAATTTATACTCAAATTCCTAAAATAGTATGATAAATAAATACAAAATATAATAATTCAAACAAATACAAAACTTACGATTTCCCCTAACTGGAAGGAAGAAACCTAACAAACGATATTATTAAAACTATTTTAAATAATAATAGTACATAAATTATTTTTAGTGACAAATCAGTAAATTATATCTGCCAAGCAGACATTTTCGTTTTGACATCATATTTCTACGGGGTGAAATCTATAATTTATCAATCATTCTTCACACTCCCCCCCCGGTATAGCACTTCCCAAAGAGTGTGCTGTACCATTTTCAGAATCTTTAATAGACAATAATGCTAGCTTTACTACTGGCCGTTCGTAAACTCCGGTAGCAGTTTGCACCTTTGCTTTTCTGACCTGACCATCTTTTGCTTTTGTAACTTCTATCACTTTTCCTTTGGGCCAGTTACACCGCGGCAAGTCTTTATCGCAGATTATTACGATGTCACCTTCCTTTAAAGGTCTTGTTTGCTTAAACCATTTGGAACGGAGTAGGAGTTCTGGAATATATTCAGCTACGAATCGCTTCCAATATCTGTTAGCAAATTGTTCCCTGTATAAATAGTTACCCTTTAGTATATTTGTACTATCATCTAATTGCCCCATTGGTTTTTCTCCACTAGATGAACCTACTAAAAAATGGTTTGGTGTTAATGCTTCAGATTCTTCAGAATCTAATGGCATATAGGTGAGAGGTCTAGAATTAACTATATTTTCTGCAGCAATAAGACAACTGATAAGTAGTGGATCTGTAGGTGTTCTTGTTGGAAGAGCTCCGTAGAGTGCAATCTTAACAGCTTTGACTAGACGTTCCCACGCCCCTGCCATATGCGGCGATAGAGGTGAATTAAATTCAAAGGAAATCTGTGGAGAAACAAAGGATTTAAGTATTAGTTGAGGATCTATCTTTTGCAGTTCTTCTCGAAGAAGTCTTTCTGCTCCAATGAAGTTTGACCCTCTGTCGCAATGAATATGTCGTGGTTGACCTCTTCTATTTATAAAGTTTTTAAGACATAGGATAAAGCTGTCAGCATCTATTTTATAGGCCATTTCCATATGTACTGCTCTGGTTGTTAGACATGAAAAAAGTGCACCCCATCGCTTTTCGACTCTTCTTCCCACCATAACATTTATTGGACCAAAGTAGTCTACAGCTGTAAACGTAAAAGGAGCCGTATACACTGCCAATCGACACTCAGGAAGTGGAGACATCTCAGGAACATTTGGTGATGCAAGACGTAGTTTACAAATTGGACAATTATTTCTTATATTTAAAAGACTTCTTCGTAATTTCGAAACATAATATTTTTGTCTAATTTCATTCACTACTGTTTCATGATTTTGATGTTGATATGATATATGATAGTTTCTTATGATAAGATATGTTAAATGACTCTCACGTGGTAGTATTATAGGTCGTTTAGTATCAAATTTAATACATTTAACAATATCGATCCGTCCTCGAACTCGAAGAGTCCAAATATGGTGACAATTTATAAATACAGCTTGATTTATTTACGGTAGGTTCTAATCCATTAGTTTCTTTTCCTTTTTGAAGTTGCTTTATTTCTTCAGAATAAAACATATTTTGCACTGTACGGATTAGAGCATATTCAGCACGCTTAATTTCCTCAGATGTTAGAGTTCCACTTGGTTTAGTCTTACTTTTTATTTTAGCCATCATAAGATTAACAAATCTAATAACAGTTCCCATTGTATGCAATAATCTCATATAAGTACTAAATTTTTGGATAATTATTAGTGCTATATTATCTTCATGAATATTAAGAACATCTTCTTTTGAGTTATTTACAGTGTCCGCATCAGCTGGCCAAAATGTTTCACTTTCATATAGGAAGTCTGGTCCTGTAAACCAAGAGCTTGTTGCTTTTAATATAGGTGGTTTAGACCATTTAGTGGCCTCGTCCGCAATATTTAGTTTAGTGGGTACATAACGCCAATTAGATACTACTGAATTTTCTTGAATTTCTGCTACACGATATGCAACGGATTTTCCCAATTTTCTTGGATCTTCATTCCGTATCCAACTTAAGACCGTAATAGAGTCAGACCAATAAGTAGTTTTGCATATGGAAACTAATAAATGGTTACATATATTGGTTGCCAATCTGGTACCAATAAGTGCAGCGTCAAGTTCCAACCTAGGTATTGTTTGTATCTTGATTGGTGCTACGCGTGTTTTAGCTCCAATTAGTATACATTCGATGGCACCTATCTTCTCCATTCTTAAATAAGCCACGCAAGCCATTGCATTGTTGCTAGCGTCAACAAATATATGAAGTTGGACCGTGAGCCCGTCCCAAGTAAAAAAAGAGCTGAGGTAGCACCTTGGTATAGCAAGACCTTCAACGTCTGGCAAGTATTTTAGCCACAACAACAACTTTTCGAACTGTTCATTGGTTATTGGATCATCCCAGTCGATTTTGCTTCTCCATATTTCTTGCAAGAGGATTTTCACATATATTAAAAAATGTGCGATAAGTCCTAAAGGATCATAAACTGACATTAATATTCTTAAGACTTCTCGTTTGGTTGGTCTCCTCTTGCCGCTCAGTACTTCAATGTTTCCTTTGTTGAAGCGAAGTGAATATGTAAAACAATCTAACTTTAAATTCCACCACATCCCTAAAACCTTTTCAGTGGTTTCTTCAGATTCTATATTCATATTTATTTTAGTAGGAGTTTCAGATGATGAATTCATTATCTGCATGAACTGTTCAGAATTAGAACGCCAGTTCCGAATTTCAAAATTGCCATTAGAATGTATAAATTTTACTTCCTCAGCAATATTAAGGGCTTCTTGCAGAGTGTCAGCTGTGTCTAATAAATCATCGACGTAATGATTTTCTATGATAGACTTAACAGCTCTTGGATACTGATCAATAAATTTTCGAGCATTAAATTTTTTTACAAATTCTGCACAACCTGGAGAACATGTTGCTCCAAAAGTCATGACAGTCATGATGTAGGTATCTAAAGGTTCACTTTTCTTATTTCGCCAGTAGAAACGCTGGGCATGTTGATCTTCGCTTCTAATTCCTACACGAAGGAACATTTCCTTAATATCAGCACTAAATCCTATTTTTCGTTCACGAAATCGGAAGAGTATTCCCAATAATGAACCTAGCTGATCATCGCCTTTCAAAAGCATGTAATTGAGAGAAATTCCATCAACCTTCGCCGCAGCATCCCAAACTATCCTAAATTTACCTGGCTTATTAGGGTTAAAAGTGGGAAATATGGGAAGATACCAAATTCGTTTATGTGGCTCCGCCAGTTCTTGAGCCGTCAGTTTCCTAATATACCCTTTCTGAATAAAGTCTGTGATTTGTTGATTCATTTGGATGGCTAACTTTGGGTTAGAATCTTTTCTTTGCTCGATACACTTCAGACGCCGAATAGCCATGGGACTGCTGTAAGGTAACTTTAGGTTATCGTATTTCCAAATTAATTTCATAATTTCATAATGGTTCTCAACTTGTTTTATTGTTGACTCCATAATTTCAGTTGCTCTTTTTAATTCTTTAGATACCAAAGCATTTGCTGGTGCAGTAACACCAAGGCTTTCTACGCAGAAGTATTTTTTTATTAGTTCATGTAGGTCTTGGTTACTTATATGTGTGTCGTTGCATTCGCAAATATGATAAATGTTTTCCGTATTAATGTGTCTTTGGTTATGTAGAGCGAATGCCGTCCATCCGAGTCGACATTTTGCAGCTATCGGCTGACCTTCCTCTCCTTCCTTAACTTTTAGTGGCAGAGCAAGTTCCCAGTTATCTAGACCAATAAGCAATCTAGGTGTTACATTTTTATACGATTTTATAGGAACATTCTTAAGATATGGGTACCCTTTGACCAGCTTTGCAGCATCTAGGCTTTGCTTAGGGAGATGGAGGTTTTTAACCGTACGTGCAGAACGATTTTCATATCGGCGTGCCCCTGGGAAATCTCCGGAGATCGTATAGAGGATTCTTTGAGATTTCTCTTCTAATCGCTCTTGATCTCCTGTCCATTTAAGACATAAAGGTTCATACTCACCACACACACCTAATTCTTCAGCAATGGTTTCATCAAGCATAGTTATTGAAGACCCTTCATCCATGAAAGCATATGTCAAGACTTCTTTATTACCATTTGTTAACCTGACGGGTAGTATACGAAAACGAATTGACTGATTGTTTTCAAGATTTACATTAACTTCTTGCTGAGATTGCGTGGTTGAATTGCTATTTGTAGTTGAAGGCTGTGACTCTATGTCTTTATGCAATTTTGGATGATGTTTTCTTTGGCACCCATCTTTGTTGCATTTGACTGGGTATTTACAGGGAAATCTGTGTCTTTTTAGACATAATCTGCATAATTTTAGATCTCTGACACATTTCCATTTATCTGAAATAGGATATTCTTGGAAGGTCTTGCAATCTGTTATTTGTATACAATTTCCACTACAAATTTTACAGATCCTCTGTTGATTCGCAGATTCTGTTGAATGCTGATAAGATCGCTCATTTTGACGATTTGACTTACCACGGTCACGGTCCATGACAGCAAGAGATGGCAAAGCCGTGCATACATTCATGGCAATATTGTACATCCAATCCCCAAAGTCTTTAAGCCCATTAAAATTACATAAAGTGCTACTATAAATAGCCCAATTGATTTTAGTTTGAGGTGGAAGTTTTTCAACCAGCTCAAACATCAGTGTAGGATTATTTAGGTAAGCACTCATATTGGAATTTTCTAAAGAAACGCATAAATTTTTTATTGATAAAGCATATTCTACTAATGTTTCTATTTTTTCGGACTTAGGCGGGGGTTTTTGACGAATAGAGTTTATGTGAGCGTTTATTATCTGTTCAGGTCTTCCAAATAACATTTCCAGCGTTGAAATAATTTGTGGAACATATTCTGGAACTGTAAGAAGACTGAATACTGCGGACTTAGCCGTACCTTTAAGACTCTTTTGTAGTCTTAACAAGTTTTCGTTATTATCATACCCACATAATTGAGTAGACCTTTTATAACTACTAATAAATAAAGGCCATTCAAAAGTATTTCCACTAAAAGAGGGCAGTTCTTTCGGTATACTTCTTCTGGCAGCACATTCTTGCGGAGTTAAAGTATTTTGATCTAATGCTTCATATGAAAGATAATCATTGAGTCCTTTCTTTCCCATATTTAACCTCTATGGGATTTCGATTTCAGTTTTTTGATGGGTTGGATATTTAGAAGGATCTTTCTGAATAGGTTTGCACATATCCAATGTATGAGCAGGGTTTATTTTAATACCTTGTTCGATCAGTTGCGATAATAGAATATTTATTGCTGGATCTGCTGCTCGAACCTCTTCATCATCAATATCTTGACTGTCGTCGGATTCTTCGATTAAGAGACGAGCTTCTTTAGTTAACTCCCTCTCTTTTCTTATTAAATTAAGTTCTTCCTGTATAAGTTGTAACTTTAATTTACGCTTACTGCTAGATGTTGAGTTTTTCTTGCTCCTAGCAATAAATGTATGTTTTGAGGAAGATTTAGTTGAAGAGGAAGAAGGATTTTGTGGAGCTATTAAAGTTGGAGATGATGCTGCTATAGAAGGTTGTACTACATGTTGCTGATTAGGATCTGTGGCGCAATTTGGACATAACCATGATTCATTATCTTCATCAGTTACGTTTACGCATTCGTAACAGAACCTTTTCTTGCAATTAGCACATTCAGCCATATTTTCATCTCTATACTGTTTGTTACAAATTGGACAGTGGCCTCGTTTGGTTCTTCCAACGGCAGTTGGAACCATCTTCGTAGACCGTCGAATTTGAGCTTTGTTAGGAATTCCAAATAATCAATCCAGTTTACTGGAGGCCAAATGAGTACGCCAAATTTAAGATAAATACTTTATTGGCTACACAATATGTCCATTTACATAAGGTGAATTTATACTCAAATTCCTAAAATAGTATGATAAATAAATACAAAATATAATAATTCAAACAAATACAAAACTTACGATTTCCCCTAACTGGAAGGAAGAAACCTAACAAACGATATTATTAAAACTATTTTAAATAATAATAGTACATAAATTATTTTTAGTGACAAATCAGTAAATTATATCTGCCAAGCAGACATTTTCGTTTTGACATCATATTTCTACGGGGTGAAATCTATAATTTATCAATCATTCTTCACAATAGCAGCATTTTTCCTATACCTGGAGTCAGTGTTGGAAAGTTAACGTATTGTATACGCATTGATTGCCAAAGCCTGTCACCGAGTTTAACTCATATTTAAATTAGAGTAAAAGTGTGTTTACAAAAGTCCATGTGCCGTTATAGTATTTTCTCTGCTGTATTTTTTTCAGTTCATGAGTCATGACCGATTGATAACGTCGAATTCACGATAAAAATTCATATACAGTATAGCATATTGAACATTTATAGATGTAATCGATTTTAAGTTCTAAACTACAATCGTTTATAAATCCGAAAATAAAGTATATACTTTATAAATTCCCAAATAAGTTTTTAAAATTAAAACGATTCCATCTATACGCTTGCCTTAGTTGTTAAGTATTTACTGAAACATCCACCACATACACAGACAACCTAAGGGAGGATCTGCATTCGTTGGCATGTTTACTTAAGGCGCATATCTACTGACCGCCGAGCTGAAATGGAAGCGAGAGGTTGCTGTAATATATTTGGTTAGTTTCTTCCCTAATATACGTCAGAAAACCAACTGAAAATCTCTTTGAGCTCGCCGTAAAATTGGCAACCGACGGCCCACTGGCTTCTGACGAGCATATTTTTCGGTCCATCTACACCAGGCCTGCACAACTCAGACTTTCAAAGGGCCAGTTTCAAACACCGTCAGTGTACGAGGGCCAAGAGAATTCTGAGCTCATAAAACAGGTCGAGATTCTAAAAAAAAGAAAAGGGTCAGCAAGTCCAGATCCTTCTACAAAAAAGGTTATTAAAACCAATAAACCAGGTCATTCATAAACCAGGTCATTAATAAACCAGGTTATTAATAAACCAGCTCATTAATAAACCAGCTCATAAATAAACTAGGTCATTAATAAACCAGGTCATTAATAAAGCAGGTCACTAATAAACCAGGTCATTAATAAACCAGGTCATTAATAAACCAGCTCATTAATAAAGCAGCTCATTAATAAACCAGGCCATTAATAAACCAGATCAATAATAAACCAGGTCTTTAATACCTAAATGCAATTTTGTTGTTGCAAAATGTATAAGTTGATGTAGGCGGGCCAAATTGGTAAACGGACAAAGGGCCAAGAAAACGACTATGACGGGCCGTATGTTGGGCAGGCCTGATCTACACTAACGAATTCTGGTTACTGTAATCGCTTCCAGCTACATTAAAAGATGCTGATTAGTGCTTTATTGTGTAATTGAAAATATTCTGTGACCGAGTTAGATTCCAATCTTATATTCATATGAACAATACGGACTTAGAGCACAGATTACCACAACAGATGTGAAATCCGGAAAAGGATCAAAGTATTTTAAAATGAAATTTCTATGACCTTGAACTTTAATAATTTTCAAACATACTTACTAAATATGACTTTCTTCTAAACATGCGTTTTTCATGCCAGGGTTGGTTTAGGTAATTAATAGTTTAATGTATAGTAAATAGCACTTTTATGTTAAAAAAGTTGTCGATAGGAGATTAATTTTAAAACATTATTGAAACAAACATTTTGGTAACTAAAAAGAATAACTTGATATACAAGGTATTTTAAAAGAAAAAGAATGCGATTATTAACAATATTTTTAAAATTTTATTATAGGTAAAAAGTTAAAACAAGCAACAAATTATAATGGATTGATTAGAAAAGGTTTGAAAAATTTGTTAGGCAGACTTAGCCATCAAATCCAGTTAATAGGCCTGCAGTTTCTCTTTTATGTGTAGAAATAAACATATTGGCACTATCTTAACTATAACTACTGAGATCATTATCATTGTCTTTTCTGAAGTATAATTATAGCCAACTGCAGTGGGATTCTCATGTTTCAATACAGCATGTCGAGACGTCTATATTCGTTCGACAGACTGCAGGGACAAACAAATAAAAACCTAGACGGTGGCTGATTAATACCTATATATTTCTTGACAAATTCTACCTAATCCAAATTCAAACAAAATGATTATTGTATTTTTATTTTAAAACGCTGTTTACTTTCTGGATTTCGAAAACTATTAGTTTCTAGAGTTGATATGTTGATTTTCTGCATAATTTCCTCCAGAAACAGAGAATGAAACTATTTGAGGCTTGTAGCTTTAGTGCAACTCGACCACTAAAGTTTGTGTACTCTTACTAGTATACATATTACTTGCTCTAAGCTATTTTCGAAGGATTGGGATGGGAAGATGTGTTTTGAATTTTAATCAGAAATTTTGTATCAAATATAACAGTAAACGTTAAAATATTTGGCGAAAACCAAATTTAAAGGAAAATAGGATGAGAAGCAAATTCCGTTAATAGGATAGAATACAGTCTTTTAGTTTTTTGTTAATAAATGAAATAAACATATGTAAAAAATATTCTCATCTACAAAAAAACGTAACGATATGCAATGCAATATGAAATATTTATTTGTTAAATATTTTTGATGAAACGTAGTTACCTTGTAATTTACTTTTATAATCTACTGTAACGCGAACTATTTTCAACCAGTCCAGTCATGCTCTAATCCCTTAAGTCCCTCTTGACCATATTTGGACCTCTTACAGCCTCCACTTTTACGAATAATTTTAAAATCCCTCTAAGGGACTTTGTCGGTCATAATGAATTATTCGTTCTAGAAAGTACTGGAACCGTTGCGAAGCTCCTAGCCACAGCAATTTTGGAGAACGCGCTATTCTATAAATTGGTGGATTCGTCGATGTGTACGCTAATCGGTCCGCCAGTTCTCTAGTATATTCTACAATGGTCAGATTTTTATGTAAATATACTGTTATATTGTTGGAGCGGAGAGATCAATTTAACATATCGATCAGTAGTGTTTATATACATTAGTATAAAAGTAAATGTCCATATAAATTAGTGAATAAGTAAATGTGATATATAAATTAGGAGTATCAGGAACAACTAAATTAGTTATAAAATAAATTAGTGAATCTAGTAATTATAAATTAAATTTATAAACTCTTTAAATAAATTAACATTAAATTACTAAACATTTAATGCATGATTTTTTGATTTACTTCGAACAAATATTTTTGATAAAATATTAATCTTTTAAATTAGTAAAAATGTATGAACACACTTATGTGTGTGACGTTTGTTGCATAATGCAGCCCAAATAATTTGGCCCATTTCGACGGGATTTGGAAAAATAGGGTTTTCGTGGGCCCCTGAAGAGATGATTACATTTTGGGCCTAGTTAGACCAACTGGGAAGAGTACTTTATGGAGAGTCGTTTTTATATGTTTTGTTATATTTTTGTTGCTGTTCATTGTAGAATAAAATTCTTTGAATAATAGTTTTTTATCATGTTATTTTCTATTATTTTTGTTATATACATGATGTTCTTAAAATGGACCATATTGGAGATATATTATGAGGTACATAATTCATTTTACCAAATTCATTTAACCTAAATTACTCGAGAGGTCAAAACGTATCTGTATTTCGGAAATCATCAAAATTGATTTTATATGATTTCGGTGATTTAGCCGAAAATTTCTGGCATCAACAGAAAACCAATAATTAAAATCGTCCATTTTCAGTCACGTATATCAGCATATGCAATCAACTCTAACCCTAGGGGTGTTATCACTTAAGTCAAGTTTGCACCAAACGAACCGTTATTTATGAACTAGTACGTCTATTTGTTATTCGTCTAAATGATAAAACTTAAAATTGGATGTTTCGTCTATTTTAATAATTATTTATTAAATAGGTTCACAGTAGAGACAGTAATTCATGACTTTTTACACTTTTTCCCATTTCATTATCAATCAGGTTTAATAATATGACATTTCTAAAAAGTCATACTTTTGACACTTTCAAATTTATTTATTTTTAAATGTCTCGATTTAGTAAAATTAATTTTCAATATTGATAAGAAAACACACCAATAAATACCATTAACAGTAAAACATATATATACACAACCAAACTTATACGGAATTATCTATTATTTTTTATAATTTTTGAGATGTATGAAAATTTTTTATTTATAAATAAAACTCATTTCTTACCAAAGACTTTTAAAGAAACAATCCACATAGCAATAAAAATTATTAGTATTAGTATTAGTTGACATAACAATCACAACGGTATTTTTTTTGGTTTATGAACCGAAATGAGAATTAAATTTTTAATGGCCAAAAAGCAAAAACAAAAAGAAAATTGTTAATTATAATAATCCGTGCTGCCACCTCTAACCCTTACACAAGCTTCTATTTGCTTTGGCATGCTTCTTATTAAATTGTCAACATTTGGGATATGTCTTCCCATTCTGCTAATGCTGCATCAATAAGCTGTGCGAATTTTCTGCACTGTTTCGACGAGCTCTAACCCTTCTTTTGAGCTGGTCCTACCCACAGCTGTTCGAAAGGATTTAGGTTTGGTGAACATGCAAAGCAGTTTAAAACTGTGACACTTTCCATTTCAAGACGTTCTCTAGCCACTATGCTGGTATGGGGAGGTGCATTATCGTGCATGAAGACAAAATTATACCCAATTACAGCTCTCCAAAGCCTAGTGATTGGTTCTAGCACAAAATCAACATAGGTACCTCCGATCGGTTAAAGTTTGTTGAAGTTGTAACAATGGAGTTTTTGCTCCAAGCATAATACCTCCCCAGAACATTACAGTTCTTCCTTGATATCTTGAGATATATCTGGTAGCCTGGAATCTCGCTCGTCTGCCTGGAGCTCTGAGAACCAGAATTCGATGGTTATCTGATCTTAGGCCAATTCTGTTCTCATCCGAAAAAATAACATTTTGTCAATTCTCAATTGTCCAGTTTTGGTACTAAAGGCACTAATTAAGCCGGTCAATTTAATTTTGTCTAGATAACTGTGGGACCCGTAAATTTGGCACACAAAGGGTTCTGTTGTTCAATTGTGACTACTTTTTGACGACTTTTTCTGGGCCTGTTCTTGAGAGTTCCTAGTTTCAAGTACCTTGCATATGTTTTCGATACAACTCCCTGGGAAATGCCTACTGCCTCTGATACAACTCTTTGGAGCATTCTTTGTTCAATGAGAGCAATATTTTTTATCCTCTGCACCTCTGTTAGTCCAACATAAGGCATTTTTTCGTTGTTTTGGACCGAAATAAAATTACCGAAAAATCGTGATTTTACTACTGAACATAAAATTCACAAAATAATAAATCGGTTTTTCTTTATTATCACGTTTGTTTAGAACAACAAGCGTTATCTTAATTTTTTTCTCTTACAAAAAGTTTATTCCGAAATACAGAGTTTGGTTGTGTGTATAGTGTATATGGAAACTATTTATATAATTTTATGAAATTATAAAATATGTGTTAGATGCATATGGAAGTAGTTAAGACCTAACTTCGATACTGAAGGATTGGGCAGTAAATATGAGGAAAAAAGATGATACCGACTTAAAGAATGTAGAGTCAAGACTGTATGTACTGTAAATAGTAAGTTACATTTTGTTAAATAAATGAATTAAAATATGCCAAAAATTTTCTGACCAAATGCCCCTCGGCCAGTGATAAATACTACTTTTTTAAATGCCTCAAGCACGTTTCTTAAGGTAACTTTCTTCCGCCTATGGCGTCCGTAAGTTACCAAGCAATGTGCTTTCGGCAAGTAATAAAAAAATATTTCGAATTATCGCTGTCTTGGGATATTACTACCGAAAATCCTCCTTAATTTTATACGATGACCTTTTTTGTTGACTCTTCCCTTTTCTTTTGATTCACAAGATTTTCAATGACGATTTCTTGAAATCTAACCAATCAAATTTTAAAAATACGATTTATTTAATGTACTCATGAGCTGCTCGTTCGTTTAGGTGGGGCATTGGATTCTTTTATGAAGTGACGAACAGTCTTACATACGTTTCCATTGACTAACAAATACATTTCTAAATTATGATAAGATGGCTGTGGATACTAAACAAAATACTTAACAATTGTATGAATATAAAGCTGTTTTATGTGCCCTTAACAGAAATCCTTTTTAATGTAATATCAGTTAAACCGATGTTAGAGTTTCACTTTCAAAGGGCTCTAGCTCCCTTAAGGAGCATTTTTGGATTAAGGTACATAAAATAATTTGATTTTATCGTTTTTTTTTTGTGGACACCATGTATATATAGAAGAATCTTATATAATTGTAATTGTCTTATGAAAAATAAAGAATTATTGTGCATACGGTTTGGATAATCTAATATGGCTATTACATTTAAAGATGTCAAAATATATAGAGCCCTCAATTAAAAAAAAGGTATGTGATCGATCATAATTTTTTGCGACCGCCTGTATATATATTTTTACATTATAACTCTACATCTCTATTATATCAATTTTTTATTAAACTCTGTAACAATAATGGAAGGACCAAAATCAAATAAAGAATGCGTGCTAAAGCAGAAATCAGCTCTCGATCGCTGGGCTAGATAAATTAACAGCAATTTTGTAAAGGACCGCGGTTGGCTTGGTCACATATTGTATTTATGTCGATTCACTTGTTTTGCGCCTAATGGATGGTGTTTTAACGTCAATAAAGGTTGTGGTGGTTTCTCTTGAAGGGTTGTTTCGGATTTAATTGGATTTCCAGGCATTTTTATTCTCGAAGGGTGGTGATTAAATAAAAATGAATGGGTCTAATTTAAATGACATATTGCTTCTCAACCAAAAAGCGGACCCGTTTGAATTAGCAATTTTGACGTACGCATACAAAACAAAGAAGATGGATGCAATCAGTATAGCTTCATGTTTTTAATTAATTAACGCTTTTTTTATAAAATTTCTATATTAATTTTGTATCGTAAGATAGTGAAATTAAAAATCAATACCTTACAAAGTTAAATAACATTATTTTAACTTGCAACTAGTTTTGGCAATAGGAACATCATCAGGTCGAAACTGAATATAAAATATTATAAATGGGTTAAAGTCGCTTTGCATTAGACAAATTTGATGCAATTCAAAAGCCATGCAAGATATGTTTATATGACAGCGGATACATTGAGCAATTTTCAATGAGCTACTGCAAGTTTTGTGTAAATCAAATAAATTAGGGCTGATCCTATTTTTTGTTACTGTTATTTGGTGATAAAGGGATTACCAACCAAGATATGTGTGACAACTATAAAACAAATTGGAAAAAAATATGTTAGTGATAGAGTAGAGCAGCGTTACTCAAAGTGCGCTTTGCGGAGCCCTGGGGCTCCGCAAAGCCTTGGTGGGGGCTCCGCGAAGAAAATAATAGTCATAATAAAAAAAAGAAGCAGTACTATCGCTACAAAAGAGAGGGACTTTTTTTTTTAGAAATGTGTTTAGGGCTCCGTTAAATATTTCGATTTTCAAAAAGGTTCCGTTGTCAAAAAAGTTTCAGAACCACTGGAGTAGAGTGTCGGATTGGCAATTGGCAGTAAACTCTGGAGAAGAACAAAATACAAAGAAACTTTTTTTTTGGGATTTCTGAATGCACCTAATTTTACAAGAATAATCAGCATTTTTATAATAACCAAATTTATTACCAAGGGCGGCTCCAGGGGGCTATGGAGGCCATGGCCCCCGATATGAAAATTCTTATGATTTATGTGCCATTTATTTAAAAAATATTCTAAAAAAGGAATGGCTAAGGGCAATGGCCCCTGAAAATTCATCTTGGAGCCGCCCTTTCTTAGTATCAAATTTTAAATCTAAATTTCGCCTGTGTTCAATACTGCACACTTCGATAATGAACATTCCGATATTGTGGCTGATAGCACTAACTCTGCTTTATTACGATTATCACGATCACTTCACTCAAAAAGATTAGACTCTTTTAAGCCTGCCTAATAGAGCCTGACTGTCTAAAAGTTAGAGTACTTCAATATTTGTAAACCCTCTTCTCATGTTTCTGGGCAAATTTTCTTAATTTCTTTTGGAATTGATTCAACTTGGAGTGGTCTTTATTCCGAATAAACCAAGCAGAAATAATTATGTTCCTGAGAATTTGGTTTTAAACTATTTCTAGGCAATGTAATTGCTTTTTCTGGTTCACCCACATACTTGTAGACCATGTTCAGACTAGCTTTAGAAATTGTTTGTAAATCAGGACTTTATTTTGAGTGGAAAGTAAAAAGTACCCTTGTGGTCAGTACAAGATTTGTACTGTTTCCCTGAGCTACTTTAGTAACAGCTTTGTTAATTGGTCGAGTGGGAAATCCTACCTAGGCATTAGAAATAATTATTAAATAAAAAAAATAATTAGATTCCCTTCACTGACAGGAATCGGACCTGGGTTATTTCACTTGAAAGCTAATTTTATTAGTAATCCAATTCACCAGAGTCGTAGCTAGGGCGTGGCAAAGGTGGCATTTGCCACGGGCGCACGATGGGCAAGGGCGCACGATAGTGGGCCGCATCAGTTCGACAACAGAGAACAGAAAATTTGAAAATCAGTGCTGAATAAAAATAATTACAAATGTCAAAAGAGTAGCCAGAAAATGGATTATATACTGCAAAAAGCTAGACTCAATTGTTTGCTTCATAGCATACTTTTTTGTAATAATTCGGTAAGCCACCATGAAAACAGTATCCGGCTAAAGGCATTCGAAAAAAAAAAAAAATTGAACGAAGGTGGGTTAATTGATGATCAGTTTTTAAAAGCTATGCAAAATGAGAAGAACAAGTGGAGACACATTTTGAAGGTAATACTTGATATAATTCTACATTATATAAAATATAATGTGCACTGAGAGGCACTTCTGAAATTATCGGTAATTCAAATTGTGGCAAATTTCTAAACACAATTAAACTGATTAGTCACTATGACAGTATCATTAAAGATCACATTGAGGCTCTCAATAAAGGTCAGTTGACCTATTTTTCCCCTACCATACAAAACAAGTTGATAAGTCTGGTAGCTCCAGAAGTAAGGCGGCACATTATTGAGAATATCAAGACTGCAAAATATTTTTCAATATTTTTTGTCTATACTACAGACGTCTTTCATCAGGAACAATTTCAAATAATACATTACTTTAATATTGACTCTAACAGGAAGTGTACTGTTGAAGAGTTTTATTGATTTCATCAATACCCACGAGAAAACTGGCGAAGGGCTTGCAAAAAAAATAGAGGGCAATCATACGATAAATGCGCGAATATGGCTGGTAAGTACAAGGGTGTTCAGGCTCGAATTCTACTACTGAATGATAATGTTCGATTTATTTCTTGTACTGCCCATAGTCTTAATTTACTCAGATAAATCCAAAAATGCAAACCTTTTTCGAAATTGTTCAATAAATATATAAATTTTTGTTGGATCACCTTTCCGCTATTGAAAAGCAAACTTAAGACATCTTGAAAAGGAACAAGCGATACACGCTGGTCATCAAGAGCTAACGGTGTCCATGCTTTAAACTCCCAGCTGAAGAAAGTTGTAGACATTCTTGAAGAGGTCAGCGTATCGGACGAAAGTACTGGAGATATGATTGTGCAATCAAAGACGTTATTGAAGTTAATAAAAAAAATTTGAATTCATCTGTTACTTGACGTTTTGGGACATTCTTTTGAAAAAAATAAATAGGAATAACATTTCCCTGCAAGAAAAGCAGCATGATGTGTCTCAAGGTGCTCGAATGATTCAGAGACTGTTGGACAAAATGAAAACATACAGACAAAATGATTTCACCACTGATTCAGTCCTCAGAACTTATGGGAGAGAAAATAAGCATTGAGCCAATCCTTTACGAGTCTCGAAAGTAAAAAAAAAAATGCCTGGGGAGAAAGCAAGTGAAGAATTTCATCCTTTTGAATACATCACGCAGTTAATAGTTGGATTGCTTCAAGTTCTTGATACAATCATCATGCAAGTGGAAGAAAGATTTGTGGCTCTAAAAGAGGTAGCAGATGATTTTGTATTCTTAAACGAGGTTTCTATCAAGGCAACCACTTGAATTCGAAAAGCAAGCCACATATCTTGCACTTAAGTATCCTGCTGACTTAAATGCTCACAAATTCACATCAGAAATAGAAATTTTCAAATTCCAAAGTAAAACACTGTATGAAAATTTTATTGAAATGGGTCCCTTGAAAATTTTGCAAGGTATTTATAACCTGTCCGTAGAAAATATTTATCCAAACATACAGACGGCCTTGAGGCATCCCAGTGAAAACCGCTACGTACGAACGTTCATTCAGCAAACTTAAGCTTGTGAGGTCATATTTACGTTCTTCTGTAGGGCAACAACGATTACCAAATAGGTCTATAATTTCTATTTAAAAATCGACTGCAATTAATTTAAATTATGATGAGATTATAAACATATTTGCTGAATCTAAATCTAGAAAAGTTCTATTTTAAGTTGTATATTTACTATGTCATTATGTGATTAAAAACAAATTATTTTTGGTTCAGAGAATATATTTTTAGTTATTTTATTTTTAGATTACTTATTTAACATTTTAAGGTTTTTTGTTCTTACGTCTGTTTTTATAAAAATTAAATATATATTTCATCAGCTTTTTACTTTCCTATCTGTATACAGATATAAGGAAAGTATAGGAATCATGATTTTTTTCGACCTCGAGTTTTCGACAGATTTTTACGTTTTGAGGTCCCCTGAATCCGTTTTGACTATTTTCGCGATGATGTGTGTGTGTGTGTGTGTGTGTGTGTGTGTGTGTGTGTGTGTGTGTGTGTGTGTGTGTGTGTGTGTGTGTGTGTGTGTGTGTGTGTGTGTGTGTGTGTGTGTGTGTGTGTGTGTGTGTGTGTGTGTGTGTGTGTGTGTGTGTGTGTGTGTGTGTGTGTGTGTGTGTGTGTGTGTGTGTGTGTGTGTGTGTGTGTGTGTGTGTGTGTGTGTGTGTGTGTGTGTGTGTGTGTGTGTGTGTGTGTGTGTGTGTGTGTGTGTGTGTGTGTGTGTGTGTGTGTGTGTGTGTGTGGGTGCGTGTGTGTGTGTGGGTGCGTGTGTGTGTGTGTGTGTGTGTGTGTGTGTGTGTGTGTGTGTGTGTGTGTGTGTGTGTGTGTATGTCGCATAACTTATGAACCAATACACAGAAAAACACCAAATTTTAAACCTAAGCTTTATTTCAGCGTTTAATGAACTGATTAGAATTTGGGCAGAGTCGAAACTTCTGGGGGGGTACTTTATAGGTGGTCATTTTTATATTTTATGGAATATATCTGTTATTTACGTTTGGAAAAGAAAATTCTTTAAATAAAAGTTACTTCTAATATAATTATCTATAATTTTTGTTTTATACAAAATTTTCCTAAAATGGTCCGTATTCGAGAAATTTGACAAAATGTAAAAAAATAATTTTTTTATAAAAATTGTTCACATAACAGTTGTTTGTGATATAATTCTCAATAATTTTTATTCTATACATAATTTCTCTAAAATGTACCGTATTCGAGATATTTGAGAAAATGTGTAAATTTCGAATTTTGAAGAAAACTCAAAAACGGATAAAGAAGAAAACATTAAATTTTAAACTTAAGGTTTATTTCGGCCTGGCGTGAAATGATTAGATTTTGGACAAAGTCGGAACATCTGGGGGGGTACTTTATAGGGGGCCGTTTTTATATTTTATGGAATATATCTGTTATTTATGTTTGGAGAAAAAAATTGTTCAAATAAAAGTTATTTCTAATATTATTATCTATAATTTTTGCATTATGTCAAAATTTCCTGAAATGGTCCGTATTCGAGAAATTTGACAAAATGTGCAAAATTCTGATTTTTATGAAAATTGTTGAAATAAAAGTTGTTTGCGATATCGATCTCTATAATTTTTGTTTATACATGATTTTTCTTAAATGGACCGTAATGGAAAAATTGTAGGAAAAGTGCTAAATTTAAATTTTTCAGTATTTTCATATTCAATGAATATCTATAGAAAAATGTTTCGAGGTAGATGTATGTGGAAAATGTACAGTGCTTTTGAAGGACTGATTATTACAAAAAACAAAAAAAAACGTCAATTAATATTTGAAGGGGGAGATATCGTGCCATATTTAAGTTTGCTGAAAAAGTCACCCTTTCACCCCTACTATCATCACTTCAATTTTTTTAAATGGCTTCCCCCATTTTTTTTTATCCATTTTTGGATTGTTCTCGTTTAACTGATTTCAAAAATGTATAAAACATGGGGTTTAAAATAATTAGTTTATGATCTACAGGGTCCCATTATTTGAGTGACAAATTTTTACATCTCACCTTACTGACTGCAGCAAAATTGGATTTAGAATACATTATACCTTAATCGTACCGCTAAAAACTTGTTGAAGTTTTTTATGATACATGGTAAAGGTATTGGAGATTTGAAAAATGAATTTAAATTACTTTTATAGTGTATTTTGATACATGTGCACATTGATTTGTTGAGGTTATTTATTTGATTTGAAAATGGTTTACAGTTTACAAGAAAGAATTGAACTTGTAGGTTTATACTACAAAAATAATAGTTCTGCACGAGCTGCTGCTAGAATTTTCAACGAAACACACCAAGGAGGTCATGCAACTCATAAGTATGTAATTGATCTTATGCATAAATTTACATCAACTGGGTCAGTTGGCAATAAAAAACATAACCGACTGGAACTCGTAAATAACGAAGCAATTGAAGTCGCAGTTTTAGGACAAGTAAGTCTTGAAAATCAACAAGCACAGTCACTGACAACAATAAGCAGAGAAGTAGGTTTTTCATCTTCCACAGTTTATCGAATATTACACAAGCATAAGTACCATCCATACAAAATTAAATTGGTTCAAGAGTTGTATGAAGATGATTTTGATCGTCGTCTTGAATTTTGTGAACTATTGAGTCAGCGCTTGACTGACAATCCACATTTGTTGCACAACCTTTGTTTAATGGTTTAGTTAATAGACATAATTGCAGATATTGGGCTGAGAGTGATCCACATGTTGTGCGTGAATACCACACACATAATCCTCAAAAGTTAAATGTATGGTGTGGTATCCTAGGTGACCACATAGTCAGACCTTTCTTTTTAGACGGAAACTTAAATGGAGAGTCATATCTTGAGTTATTGAGAAAAGTAATTGATCCACGTATTACAACAATAATAGAAAATGATCATAATCTTTCTGAAGATTTGCTTGTCTTTCAACAGAATGGAGCGCCTCCACATTTTGCTTTGCCAGTACGACAATTTTTAAATGAAACTTTCCCTAATCGTTGGATAGGTAGAAGAGGCTCGATGATGGAGTGGCCACCTAGATCACCGGATTTATCACCTCTAGACTTCTTTTTATGGGGTTATTTAAAAACAAAAATTTATGCTACCCAACCAGAATCTTCAGAAGACTTACGACAAAGAATAGAGTATGAATGCCTACATTTAAATGCACACGTGTTCGGTAATGTCAGGGAGGCTTTTCAATCTAGGTTATACCATTGTATGGAAGTAAATGGTGGACATTTTGAACAATTTTTATAATAAATTTTGAAAATGAAATATTCGTTTTGTCATTGGAAACGCTTGTGACAAAATCATTAAAATAAAAGTTTTACACAATTCAATTTTATTTTAATTTAAAATTCTGTAGATCGTAAACTAATGACTTTAATCCCCATGTTTTATACATTTTTGAAATCAGTTAAACGAGAGCAATCCAAAAATGGATAAAAAATGGGGCAAGCCATTTAAAAAAATTGAAGGGATGATAGTAGGGGTGAAATAGTGACTTTTTTAGCAAACTTAAATATGGCACGATATCTCCCCCTTTGAATATTAATTGACGTATTTTTTGTTTTTTGTAATAATCAGTCCTTCAAAAGTTACTTAAGGTGGATACTTTTATCTGAAAAGCACTGTATATATTTATTTTATCCTCTAAACATTTATAAAGGTGCTGCAATAGGTTGTACAAAATAACCGGATAAAGCCTGTAATAACTAGATAGGAAAGTCATGTGTTGGACACATCAGATTTTTAATTTAGGTAGGAAGAGGCGCAAAATTTGTGATTTGCCACAGGCGCCAAAAAGTCTAGTTACGGCTCTGCAATTCACCACATAACATGACCTTTAATATCTTCATGGTGCATTTTCAACAAAATATAGTTAGTAATGATGCAATCTTATAGCTAAGATTATATTATGTAGTGCATTGAATTACTAATAAAATTAGCTTTAAGATTAAGGGTTACGCTTTACAATACGTAACTGTTTTCTATCCCACTTAAAATTAAAAGTAAGACTCAATGAACAGTCATATTACTAAATTCCCCATAAAATTATCAGTACATTAAAATGTCCTTTGCTTAAAAAAAAAGAGGGGGTGACTGTCACGTGGAGGGGATAAAAGAAGATGCAGATTTTTAGGTTATAAAGTCTGTAGAATAAAATAATAATTTAACAAATCCAAGATTTTCTATCTAGGGGAGGTCCGCCTACAATGGCCACCCTTTTTTATAAATTGGCATAAGTTCTAAACTCAGCATATTTACCAAATCCAAATTAGCTTGAAGAGAGCGTCATTGATATAGAAATGCAAGTATTACCACTTTTACCCAAAAAGTTTTGTACAATTCAAGAAAAAAATTATCGAAAAAAAAAAATTATTTTTTGGCCACTGTACCAACTAGTATGGTACAGTGGAAAAAATTTAAAGGTACAGTGGACAGACAACAACTTCTCCTAAAAATATTTTTTATTGGGTCAAAATATAAAACAGAAACATATAATTCATGAAGCAGATCATAAATTCAGTCTAATATAGATTGTAATTAATCAGGTCCGTGGAAAAGTGATGGTACCGTTGAACTCTTGCGGTGCCTTCCGTCGATACTGGAGTTGGTAATGACAAAAGGATATCTTCTGGTGGAACAGTTGACTGATCTGGGACATCAGGAAAAGAAAACTTGTTTTCTCGTCTTTTTCTTAGAAAGCTGACACTATATTCTTTAAACCTATTATCGATGTCCGTAACTTGGCCCACACAATATTTAACTTGTTTTTTTATAGCAAATTTTACTAAGATAAAGCTTCCAGCCAAAATTTCACCATCGCAATTCTGATCTCTAGTTTCTTAAGTCCAATCAATATCGTCAGATTCCGTAAGGTTCAAGCTTTGGGTATTAGATTCTGTATCGCTACTATCGTCATTCCTGTAGCTGTTTTTGTATTAGCCGTCTCTGTATTAAAGCTGCAAATGTTTCTTGTAGTGGACTTGCTTTTGTTTAAATTTTGTTTCCTGGATTCCTTTAAGTGCTCCTGCTCCTGGATTTACTTCAATATCGGAGTACTGGTCAATATTTCCGTAGTTTTTTTGTTGTCTTTTTTGTCCCATTTTTTTAATCTGATTAGTTTTTGGGTATGGCCTTAAGGCTTCGGGACTAAAAACTTTTTGTGGTAGAGTTATATTTTTTTGGTTTTGAAAATCTCTACAGCTTGGGCCCGCTTTTTCTAGTAGGCTATTTTGTTTTTGTGGTGTAACTTTGGCAGTGTCTTGGCTGGGATTAATTTCTTCTGGTTCATTATCTTCTTCGAAAGGTATGTCAGTAACTTGGGCGGCCAAAAAATCATCGTCAATGAAAATATTTGAATTAAACGGGTAAATTCCCGTAGCTCTAAAACCCGATGCATAATTATTTGTGAAAAATGCGTTGCTATAGATCTGGCATAGGATTTCAGCAATATCAAATATGAAATAAAATGAATTTAGCTCAAAGCCAGAATATCACATATAATACAACGACCGTTTCCCCTTAAAAAAAACAACTACTCCTTTGGCTAATACCACAACAGGCATTGAATTACATACTAAGGAAAAACAGCAGAGATAGAAATTAATTTTCAACACTCTCTACTTTGATTTTGCTCACCAAGGAGAACATCATTCTTGGACCGGTTTCGTCCTTATTAGGACTCCTCAGCAAGAAATAGATAGGTTCTCAATTCCAGTCTCTAATGGAATTAACAAATGCTACACATTTCACCAGTATACCATAAAGTTGATTACGGAGAGAATAAAATTCAAGTAGTGATTTTGCTTACTAAGAACAGATGGCGACACCATTTTCACTACTTGAATTTTATTCTCTCTGTAACCAACTTTATGGTATACTGGTAAAATGTGTAGCATTTGTTAATTCCATTAGAGACTGGAATTGAGAACATATTTCTTGTAGAGGAGTCCTAATAAGGACGAAACCGGTCCAAGAATGATGTTCTCCTTGGTGAGCAAAATCAAAGTAGAGAGTGTTGAAAATTAATTTCTATCTCTGCTGTTTTTCCTTCGGATGTAATTCAATGCCTGTTGTGGTATTAGCCAAAGGAGTAGTTGTTTTTTTTGAAGGGGAAACGGTCGTTGTATTTTATGTGATATTCTGGCTTTGAGCTAAATTCATTTTATTTCATTTTGTTTGCATCTATCACATTTGAGTTTTGATATTTTATTATCGTTTAAAAATTGCCCGCTTGGTTTATTTGGTTCCACCTAGTTTTCAAACTGGGTACCATAGCGCATTTTGATTTTGCTTACTAAGAACAGATGGCGACACCATTTTCACTACTTGAATTTTATTCTCTCCGTAACCAACTTTATGGTATACTGGTGAAATGTGTAGCATTTGTTAATTCCATTAGAGACTGGAATTGAGAACATATCTATTTCTTGCTGAGGAGTCCTAATAAGGACGAAACCGGTCAAAGAATGATGTTCTCCTTGGTGAGCAAAGTCAAAGTAGAGAGTGTTGAAAATTAATTTCTCTCTGTTGTTTTTCCTTCGAATGTAATTCAATGCCTGTTGTGGTATTAGCCAAAGGAGTAGTTGTTTTTTTGAAGGGGAAACGGTCGTTGTATTTTATGTGATATTCTGGCTTTGAGCTAAATTCATTTTATTTTATTTTGCATCTATCACATTTGAGTTTTGATATTTTATTATCGTTTAATATCATATGCCTATGCGTTGACTAGGATGGTTCATCAACCACAAACGGCAGGCACTATTATAGTGCGATTTCAGCGGACCATAGACAGCTCTGTCCAGTGGCTGCAGTTTGTGGCTCGTATAAGGAGGCAAAGTAAGTAAAGTTATGTTATTTGCTCGAGCCATTTTTATTGGTGTGTAAGAAATGTGACTAATGTGGTTGTCCATTATGAGAAGAACTGGCAACTCTTGTGTTGGTTGAGTATAGGATATAAAATGTTGCAGCCACTGAACAAATATTAGCGACGTCATCCAACCTGAGGGTGATGCTACTTCTATGGTTCCATTTGGTGCACCTTTAATCATGTGATTCTTAAAGAATTTTCTCGGAAATATTAAAAGCGGCGGTATATTATTGCCATCCGCATTTACTGCACCACACATTGTCACCAAGGTCCCTCTTTCACTGGACGTTATTTGACCAACTTGTCGTTGGCCTTACATAGCAATTACTTTACCTGTCTCTTGTACTGTAGTCAGAGCCGTTTCGTCGACATTATAAATTTTATCAGACCTGAAGTGATGCTTTTCAATGACTTTTTGTAAGTTATCAAAAAACTTCGGAACGATAACTTTATTAAAACCCATAACACGATCCAAAGATGTAGCTTCAGCTGTTCCAATAGAGAGAGGATATCTTTTGAGATAATTGGTCATTCAATATTTTCCTGTCATTTCATTTTTGAACCAAGAGGGAGAAATTCGCTTGCCATATTCTGCTGCCAATGAAAATGTAAACTTTCTGACATCTTTTGGAGTGAGTCCACGATTCAATTTGGCACACATTTGAAAATATTGAGAAAGCTCTGTTTCTTCCGCAATAGAAAATATTCAGTTTACAGTATAATTGGGCGACAATCTAGTAGTAACATTTGCTGTCTTCAACATTTTCAATTTTTTTTTATGTCTCCTAAGGGTAGTTCTTGGAATATCGTGACAAATTGCGGCTGCTTTTACAGAAAGACCATGTTCCTTTATACTACAAAGAGCATTTCTCATGGTCTCTGGAAGAATTTTTCCAATTAAACCAGGTCTTTTCGTCTTCGGTCGTGGCATTTTTTCTTTCTGAAATAAAACAAAAACATATCGGAAACAGTGGCCACTACTTCTGTTCTTTAAAAGCAGTGGCTACTGTTGCGAATCAGTTTGTAGCCACTGTAGCAGAGAGAGAGAAGAAAATACACTTTACCTAACCACAAAAAAATTGATAGGAATTTTGCACTTTAGCGTCATCATACTCTTTATCTAAGTCAAGATAAATATAGGGAATACAAATAACAGTAGTGTACTTACCAATAACGGATATATACACCGAAAAAACCAGCGAAATATGTAACTTTTTACTTTAGAAATACGCATAAACTAAGCGCTGCCGCGAATGGCGTTATACTGAAAATCCGGTTGAAATATTCAAAACAAGTCATGATTTTAACCCCGCATACGAGGGGACGCTACTACATTGCAATAATATCAACGGGTGGCCACTGTACTTGGTATGGCCACTGTTGGCGGACGTCCCCTACTCTTTAAAATAAAGGGTGTTGACTAGGGGGTAAGATTTAATTTATTCGCTAAATACACTAATTTATTTTATGTCTTATTTGTACTTAATATTATTTTAATATCAAACACTCATACTCCTATACTAATTTATATTGTTCAAATAACTCTAATAGTAAAACAATCCTATTTATATATCCAAATGTGTACGGTCCAGTCCAGTCTTGAAATTTATAGAAGGCACTGTCACCATTTCTTACACTGAAATTTTAGGAAGTGAAGTGAAAAAATAACATGAAATGCAATTTTGGAAATATGAAAATAAAAAATCCCCGAATCCCCCTACAATATTATGAAAAATACACCCCGATATAACCAAAGTGAATACAAACTAAAGAAAAATTGAAAGAATTAAAGAAAGAATAAAGTGAGTACGTGAACCAGGGATAAAACTTAAAACCTTCGGACTGTAACTGTCCATGGTCTTTTCAGTTGAGATATCGAGGCACGTAGCTTTTGACATTTGAACTCGTAGATTTAAAATCAATTATCTAATTGATTTTAAATCCGGCTCTCGTCGGCGTGAACACAAATTCTAATCTCATCCCAGCTCTCTCAATTCTTCTTAGAGCTACCCTTGTGACATCGTGAAGAAAGGACAACAATGTTATTGTACTAGAATACATTTCTAAGATCCTTTATTCGTTCATCTGTGTTAAGTTTTTTAATACTTTCTGCCAATAACGTAAAAATGAAATGAAAGAAAGTGAACCGAGGCAGAAATTTATCCTAGTACGATTAGATTGTCGTCCTTTCCACACGATGTCACAAGGGTGGCCTTAAGAGTAATTGGGGAAGGTGAGATAATAATTTGTGTTTGCGCCGACGAGTATTGGAATATGATTGACTTAAAATTAAGGAGTTCGGATGTCTAAAGCCATGTGCCTCGATAGCTCAACTGGAAAAAGGATGGACGGCTACGGTCCGAAGGTTCCATGTTGGATCTCTGGTAGATGCACTTATTTTTTTTATTCAATTTTTCTTTGGATTGTTTTCACTTTGGGTATTATTTTATTTTTCATAATTTCGTGGGTGGAATTATGGATTATTCATTCTTATATTTCCAAAATTGCATTTCTTACACTGACCAATATAGTGCATTCGCTATCTTCTACATTCCAAACAAACCTCCAGAATACTCGGCAAAGTCCTCCCTATAGAGAGGGTTTAGGGGTGAATTATTTCACCAAATGATCTAGGTAATCGGAAAAGTAGGACCTCAAGAGGCCTAAATGAGGCAGAGAGGGACTTAAGGGATTAAAGCAGGACCGGATTGGTTGAAAATGGGCCGCAAGACATAAGGTTTATTGTAAATGTAAAAAAGGTTTTTTATCTCCAATCTAATTATTTTTAATGCCAGGGTCTACATCCGAAATATTATGGTTCAATTAGATATTTTTTATGAAACCAAAAACATTTTTGAAAATAATTTGACAAAAAGGGTCATTTTTATACCCATTTATTTATACCCATATCAAGTTTGGTTCAAACCCCAGCCCGAACAGCCAAAACCTAAGCTGCCATTTTTAATTTTCACTATTTAACTCAAGAATGTCAATAGACCTTGTAGATTTTTTCGACTACTGTAATGCAAAACCAAAATAAAAAAATCTATTCCACTCAATCGTATCTGTTGCGCCAGCAATGTCTAGAAATCAATTTTAAATAAAACCATAAGTAACGGGCAGATAAACCCGAGGTAAGACTTAGACATCAAAAAATTGTGCAAAAAATCACAAGATCTCTTGAAATATTGATATTGAAATAATATACTACCTATAAACAATTTATTAAAACACAAAATCTTTACTTTGTAATAGATGCTATACAGGAAAAAACTGTATGCAAAAAACGTTAGTAAAACACATATCGGTATTCTAGAAAATTGATATTTTTATTTGCGGGTTATTTTTCAAAAATAATTTGCAAAGTGACTTTTTTGGGAATATCGGTTATATTTTTCCTTCTTAAAATAAATTTCTATGCATCAAATTTTTAATATTTAATTGATGGACTTAAAAATGTTTCCAAGTCCCACTGCTAGTTTAAAATATAAGCTCCGCCTTGAGGTGCCAATTACTTAGTACGATGATAAACCTGTATAACATCTAGATTACTTCCCATCTCACTTTTGTTACCATGTCTGTTCAAGGCAGTAAAACAATTTCGTAAGAGAAGCAAAATATTTAAAAGAACCTTCTATATAACCCCATCTCTGACTAAGTTGACACAATCGGTCGTCTGGCAGCGAGTTCGCTCAAATCGATATAATATAGTCTACTCGTTCGTAGCTCCTTGTAGCGTCGCATCGCATCGTGACGCTGCTGAAGCGTCGTTATCGTAGTGAAACCACATTTCCGGAAGCTGAGAATACTGAATTGTTTATGGGATGTTTCGCATTTTTATTCAAATTTACCATAATCCTGACATGTGTGAGTATTAGAACTTTGAAATTTATTTATATTACATGCTGAGATTAGGTGGTTAATTTTTATTTTACAATGTAGTTGAACAGAGTTAATATACGAGGATGAAACAAATAAATAATATTTTTTCACGTACTGTTATAGGAACATGGAGTAGTGCAGCATTGTCAATAGGGCTGACTGAAGGAGGATCTTCCATAGACTATTTCTTTTGTTAGTATTATGATGTCAGAGCAATAGGTATCTTCGTCCATTGTCTAACGGATTACGGTCAAGTTTTTTACCATAGTTTAATCACAATACACTCAAACAGAGGCTCTATTTTACGGAATCTAATCAAACCGATATGCGAAAGTAGGAAGAATATGCAAGCATAATAATAATTATCTTTTAGATCAGAAAAAATTCACAGTACAAATGACGTAGTCTAGCCTAATATTTTCAACTCAACTATATCATATAATCAATCAGCACTCAATTAACTGAAAATATTCTTGCTACTGTATTCTATATTACAAACTCGATTGTTACTAAGAATGTACTGCTGTAAACGAAACATAATAACTCAGATATCGTAGAAAAAAGGCTCGCCTTTCTTATGTAAGACGTTCAACATCGCTTTAAACATCGTTGACGAGTAGTTCATAAAAGAGGAACTAACAGTGAATCCTCACAAAACTACAATGTTTAACTTCACGAAAGATTCTAATAAGAATAAAGTCACCAGTTCATTTCCCCCAGCAGGCTAAATACTTGGGTATCGTCTTTGATCACAGGTTCATATGGAATTAACACATACAAGAAGTCACCCAAAAAGCACAATATCCTCCAACTTACATTGGAGGCAGTGCAGTAAGAATTGGGAATTAAAAATGTTCATATTGTAACCTACAGGTTGGTTGTGTGGTAGCTATTTGACAGCTCAATGATATTCAAAAGCAAGAATGTTTGAGTCCTCGAGAACGACTTTCACAGCTGCCATAGAAGTCATGCTTAACTTACCACTACTACAAATATTCTTTCAAGCCTAAACAAAAATCTTATCAACGACAAGAAATCTTCATGGGGTGACTACTATAAGTTATATAAATAGTTGGAAAACAACCAAATAAGGGAAATACCATAGATAAATTAATATGTAAGATAAATCGTTTACATGCACGGCACTGGTAACACGTTTAGTTCCTCAGCATATTATTTGGAGCCACCATCGCACATTACACAATTGGCTTGACAGTTAAGGGCAGCACAGAAGAAGAAAATAAAAAGAAGAGTGTCTAGTTTTCCCGCGGTTTATTCAAATGTACTTTATTATTTATTTACATTTTTTCGGAATTCATTACTCAAAAAAAAACTAATATTTAAATTAAAATATTGTATTTTACATAAATATTAGTTTTTTAAAGTAATAAAACTCCAAAAAATATAAATAAAGAAATATTTATACTAAAATACTTGAAACACAGGTATAGTTTAATCATTTAATACAAGTAAAGTGCATTTAAACGTTTATTACATACATAACATGTACTCGATATTACATAACAATAATTATAAGTGAAATTATTAGTAATCTCCTCTCATTCTTGGAAAATGGACCTATTTTCGATGCTGGTGTTAGGTGTTTTCTCAGGGCGTTTTCTATAAAAACAAAAAAAGTGTACATACCTTATTGAACAATTTCTCTTATCAAAATATTGCCAATTCTTATAAGTTCAAGTTAATTTTAATTAGTTTATAAACAAAAATTATTTCTCATAGTTCAATAGTTAATTTGAATTTTATTTTAACTGTAAAACAAATCTGTTCTAGTTGATATTTATAACAAATTAGAGTTTAAAATTTCTTTTCATTTTTGACAGACAACAAGAGGATATCCTTTAAATTCTATAATAATCATTAAAGTTCGCAAGCCCTCTCACCAAGACAAGGTTTCAATCTAAGAGGAGGAAAAAGTGAAACTTATTGACTATTAATTATATTGAAATTTTTAAAAATACTAATTAATTTAACACTCAAATTATTTAGTATAGGATTACTGCAATTTGGAAAAATGTAGCTTAATTGATTAATCTCTTTAACAAACAAAATTATTATAAATAAAAAATTAAGAATTTGTTAGTACTTACCAACTTTAGCCAGTAAATGAAGAGCAGCAACTCCGAAATTTGAATAAATCTTCTTTCGAGAATTTGCTTTTTGTTTACTGTCGTAATTTGGCCATTATGCCTTCCGCCGCCATTCCGTTTTTCATTTTTACAAGGTTGTCAAACTTCTTTTTAAAATATCCCATCAATAGTATGCAATAGTATGTCATTGTATGGATGGTATTGAGCTTGACAAAAAACAACATAATATGTTTAAAATAATTCTAATCTCATGAAAGTTTATGGAAACTGGCAACATCGCTTTCATCTTATTGCGATGGTGGCTCCAAGTAGTATGCTGAGGAACTACACACCTAAAACACTTGTTACCAGTGCCGTGCATTTAAACGATTTATCTTGTTTATTAATTTATCTATGGGAAATACCTTCAGATGAAAAGCTTCCAAAATGTAGCTTTCAAAAACCATATAACGTAAGTAAGCCAGACGAAAGCGTAGAAAAAAGGATTATATATTCACGACCAAATACCAAATCAGCGGTAATTAAATTGTGTTAAGCCAAGGACAAAAATCTTACTAAACTTAGGAAAATATGCGACGGTGTTTTATGCAAAAATGCCAGCTAATACCTCACTGCACAGACCGAGGTAATTAATACATAAGATAAATGAAAAAAAAAAAAATATAATCTAAGAATCAAGCGACGGTAGTCTCAGTTCTACGCAGGTACACTCAAAGCTTGTGTGGGAATGTTTGGAAGTCCTAACAGAGTTAAGTAGTCAAAGCAGCCAAACAGCTCAGATTCCAGGCCACAAGAGCACTAAAGAGGCCAATTTACTATCCCAAGAAGGAGCCTCAAAGGCTATTTTTGCCTTAGAACTCTTCTGCAAAGCAATTGATATTATATACCTCAGAAATAACGGAATAATTTACCAGAACCGAAAACAGGCCAGAGAGTTCATTAAAAAAACTATCGCCAAAACATCGAGCAACTATTAACTCAGAAAAAACAAAATACTAGAGTATTAGTAGGTCTATTAACAGATAATTATAGGCTTAACAGACATATATGCATAAAATCGTCCTGGAGGAAGAGACCGCGTGCCAATTCTATCAGGAAGAAAAGAAAACTGCAGTATAATACTAATGCGAATATCTATCAAGACATAAATTCCTTACACTTGGGGAAGAAAATCAAGGCTAATTAGCTACACGAAAGAACTACTTATAAGTTTCTGGAGTCTACTAGAAAAGACCAAACAGTACAAAGTACTCTAACCAATAATTAAAGTTTATCCACAATAGATCTAAAAAGATGGAGGTAGAGAGGCTACTGGCTCACAGCTCTAATCTTATATAATTCGATACGATATCCTGGCCAAAAACAATACCTTGTTTTATTTAGCTACGTACAAATTTTAAAGACCGGACTGACCAATGAAAATGACAGTGCTTTGACGAAGATGGTTCTGTACAATCGTTTGTATGCGAGCGGTAGGCATCTTCAATTCATTTTTAAATCACGTATTTGTTGGAAAAAATGTGTTTTTAAATAAGAAAATTATGAAGAAAAATAAATGTGTGTGTTTATATATTTGTGGTGCGTCAGTAAATAAAAAAATCTATTATAGCTGTATTTGATCTGCCCTCGTAATGTACGTATAATTTAGTTAGCTTGTTTAAATAGCACTATTGTGGGATCTTAAAATGTTTTAAGGAAGATCCCATCAGTAAATAAAAATATTGAGAAAATTGATATCGCGAATTAATAATGCACTTGCATGACAAAATAAAAATAATTATGATCGTCAAAAATAATATAAGAAATTGACTCTTTGCAACTTTGGTTGCCATGTAAATAAGATGAAGTGAGCTTAATATTTTTTTCCAGAGTGTGCTACGGTGGTCATAAGTAAAGGTGCGAATAAAATAAGAAGGGAGAATATTCGAGAAATATCTATAAATGTCATTCCATGTCAAGAAACATGTGGACGTTTCGGGAAGGTTCTAGAAGATTAAAGCGAAAAGTCGATGATCCTGACGTGAGAGTTTCAGTTTTATGATAGACGTTAGACGTTCATGTTATATTATCAGTTATATAGTTGATTTGTAAATTCAGTTACCAAAAATCTACACATTGGTGGGATAAAAAATAAAAGTTACCTAAGCATCCTATTCATGGTAAATACTAGATCCACTGCGCATGAAACAGATATAGATACTTTAGGCCTACCAGCATGGTTTTTGAAGATTGAAGAGGAGAAAGAAAGGCGCAGAAAAACGGAAGAAGGGGAAAAGAAAAGGCAAGAAGAGGACAAAGAAAGGCGCAGGAAAGTGGAAGAAGAGGAAAAGGAAAGGCACAAGAAGGACGAAGATAAGATAAAGGAGAAGAGGCGCATTTATCTATCTATCTGAGTTAGGGCGCGGTTCTAAGCCCACTCTAGGCCACACAGTTTCTACCCTAACAGTTTCTACCCTAACAGATTCATTTCCTTAATGTACCCCGAAGTACCATTCCCGATCCCATTTAAGATTCCGACAGTGGCATAGTATGTGAATAGGAGTTTCGTGCTCCTCTCCACGTATTCTACTTAGGGAGTTATCAGATATCCTTAAGAGATTTAGGTGTCTTCTAAGGTCGCAGTATCCTGTAAGGAGTCATATTACGGCCTTGAGTTCGCTTCTGCTAAGGTTTAGCAGTTGATTTTGTCTGCTCTTGGATGGACGCTCAATGAATCTTTTGTACTGTCTAAGTCTAGCAAGTTCCAAACAGAACCTATGGTTCTGATCCAATTAGAGTTTTTTCCGCTCCCTTCGTTGCTAGGGTGTCTCCTTTTTTGTTTCCAAATACTCTCTTATGTCCCGCCACCCATTCAAGGGTAACCTTGTTATATTCTGGAGGGACTGTTGGCAATCAAGTATTAATTTAGATTGTACTTCTACCCTTTTCAGTGCTTTAAGTGCTGCCTATCATCACAAAGACTCTCTTACCTCTAAAAGAGCCATTTAGCATAACTTTGGCATTTATTGCTGTTACTTCAGTATGGAATACTGTTGTTAGTGATCCCAGGTTCAGACTAATGGTCCTCCCTGAGTTCACATGGTAAATCGCAGCTCCTGTGCTGTTTTTCATTTTCGAACCGTCTGTATACCAAATTGATTCGTTTTGTTTTTTCCTATTTTCCCGGCTTTTGGCCCTTTCTTGTATTTGAATATCGAAAGGTTTCCTGAAGTCATGAATAATGGACGTTCTATCCGATGTCATTCTTAATGCCGGATTTTGTTTTAATTTATCATTGTGTAGTGTCCTTTTCTCGAAATTTCCCATCCAAATCCATTAGTAAACAGCCTGTATGCTGCCGCAATAGCCACCTTCTCCACCACAAGGTGTAATGGAGAAAGACATAGCAGTTGCTCTAATTACTACACGTAGTTCTAAATACCCCTGTTATTATTAGACAGGCTAGTCTTTGTACCTTGTCTAATTTTCTGTTAGCTGTTATGATTTTAGTCTTGTGCCACTATGTGACCGATGAGTAAGTTATAACAGGTACTACAACCATAGTATAAACCCGATGCATCATACTTGGTTTAAGCCCCCATTGTTCCCTACCATCCGTCTACAGGCCCATAGTATTCTTACAGCTTTTTCTGTTGTTTTTTCTATATGGCTGCAGAAGCTAAGCTTCTCATCAAGATATTTAACCTCTTTTGCCATTTTTAGATGTCCCTACAAATAAAGCTCCTTTATTACTTGAAGGTTCCTTTTTCTTGTGAATGCAACAACAGAGCTTTTTGTCGGGTTTGTGGACAATTATTCCTCTTCTAGCCACCATCTTTCGACGATATTTAGTACCCGCTGCATCCTTTCGGAAACAGCAGATCCAAATTTACCGTTTACTACGATGCTTGTGTCGTCTGAAAATGCTTGCTTATATAAGTTTTCTCTATCTAACTTCCGTAAGAGGTCATCAACCGCCAAGGTCCACATAAGAGGAGATAAAACTCTTTCCTGTAGGCATCCCTTGTTAACTGAGACCTCTCTTGTTATGTTAAAGAGATTACTAGAAATGGTTCTATGATTAGGCATGAACTCAACCCACTTCGTGATGTGGACTACGCCACGCCTGTGCATAGATCCTAGTATTGAATTGTATCAAGCCGAATCAATATATCTAGGAAAACTCCTAGTGCTATTTCTTTACTTTCCAATGCTTGTTCAGCCTGTTGAGCTAGCCTATGCATGTCTGCATCGCAAGACTTTCCAGATTGGTAAAAAAACTGGTATCGATGTATCGGTTTATCCCATATACATCGTCCCGTATATATCTATCGATTAATTTCTTCAATTTTTTTAGAAGAAATGATGTTAGGCTGATTGCTCTAAAAGATTTGGTCTCCGCATAAGACGCTTTCCCGGGTTCGGGAATGAAGACAACCTCCAGCTTTGTGGAACATATCCGAGGAGAGGCGTAGATAAGAAGCGATTGAAATGAGGAATGGTTTTCTACAAATCCACGAAACCTTCAAGCCAAAGGTTGGTTAGCTTAACAGTCGAATAAATCTTTTAGCACAACAACAAGAGAATTTAAAAACTAATCTAAAACAACAAGAAACGGCTATATTAGATTTGGAAAGGTAAATTAAAACTGAACTAGTTGAGTTAGAAAAAAGAATTCGAAGCCTAGCTTCGTTAAGCAACAGAGAAACTAAAAACACTACCTTGTCCTTATCTATAACCGAACCAAGCCATGTCCAGAACCCAGTTTTACAAAGTCATGCTAGCAAGATCATTAAGCCACCCACGTTTGATGGTCAGACAATATGGGAAATTTATCGACTTTAATTTGAAGCTCTAGCTAGAGCATTCAGCTGTCAGCGGGAAGAATATACAAGTTAGTTTATATTGAAAAGTCATAGGTAAAGGTGCGAGTAAAAGAAGAAGGTAAAATATTCGAAAAATATCTAGAAATGTCATTACATGTCAAGAAACATATGGACGTTTCGGGAAGATTCTAGAAGGTTAAAGCGAGCTATATAAGTCAATGAGAGTTTTAGTTTTATGATAGACGTTATACGTTCATGTTATCAGTTATATAGTTTGTAAAGTTGAGTTAATAAAGGCAATTTATTATTATTATTATTATTATTATTATTATTATTAAAATAAATTGAGTTGCCAAAAACCTGCGTAACAAAATATAGAAGATATTTACTTTTTACGAACAATACTAAACAACACGTTAATATTATACTAAAATTACTCTGTTGAAATCATAACTAAACACAGGAATAATGTATTTTTGTGTGAAGAATTATAAATAAATAATGTTGATTTTATTGTTGCATTACCGAGCAAGTTGGATACTCCTATAAAGTTATTAATGCCTGTATAATTTATATGAATGTATCGCCGACACGAGACATTAAAACAGTTTTTAACAATAATGTTCATTTATTTCATTGGATAGTCACAAAACGGACGTGAACATAAAAACGGAATTATAAAATCATTTTTAAATTGACAAGTGACATAAGACATGACATGACAGACGAATGACAATTTCAGTATTGCCAATTTTTAACAATAAAATATCACTATTATTAAAACAAAGTTTAAAAAATCCTTTTATATATTATTGAAATTCTGCAATTAAAAGTCCTACACGTATTAAACTGAAAAAGAATGTCTGGTCCTTTCGATAAAATTCTGAATGACATTAAATCTTAAGAATCTATAAAAGAGCTATTAATTTCTTCATCCTTTCGATTCTAAAAGCTCCTGTAGAGAAGTTTCCTTTTTGGTATATTCGGAATTTTATGCATTTCTATGGAAATTCCTTTTTGTTCCTCACTTCCACTACCTTTAAAATATTCTCTCATTGACAAAGATTAGTCCCCAGAAATTTAATTAATTTAGGATGCCTCGGAATCCTGTAGCCATTTTTTTCTCTTTATTAGGTACTTTTAGTGAGAAATTGAGCATTTTTGTATTTTTTAATTAATCCCTAAAATGACGCATACTTTTTAATTTGAATATGTTGTATAAGGAAAGTTACTTTTTTGGATTTATATAATAAACTTTGTATAGAATAATTATTCATTAACTTCGATAGTGGTTTTAGGGAAACTAAACTAGAAAATTGTATTGCAAACTGAAATTTTGTGATAAGGGTTTTAAAGGACGGTATAGAGATCGAAATATAATAATTGAGGCAGCCAGATACTTCCTTATTTTAAACGAAATAATATGCAAGGCGAGTCATGAATAACCTACATACTACTACTAGTCCAGGAGGCAGTGAATATTTTCGAAGATGTAATTGTAGTGTTAGTAATTTCATATAAATTTAGGGAGGGGTTAATTTATGATGGGTAAGGTTTACTTACAGCCACTTTTAACTCTATTTAAATGTTAACGTAATGAGGTTTCGTAAATGGCAGTGTTATAACATCAATTCTCTAGGAATGAGTAGATCTGTGAGCGGGCGTTCATTAAAAAGTTGGACATAAACATTTCTAAACGAGTTAGTCCATTTAGAAATACATTTTCTTCAAAGTATTTTTTGCGAATAGGTGTAGTCGTAGAAACTTAGGTTTAAATCCTGTTTTAGGGAGCGTTTGCTCTTTGGGTGCCCTCCACTCAGCTGTGAGGCGCAACCCAGATATTTTAACGTTGTTCCCATCACTGAGGCACTCTAAGGATTATATAATAATTCCAAACCAGTTTATAATCAATTCGATTGGAGCTCAGGGATTTAAGAGATGCTTAGCTTTTATTGTTTCGTATGCAAGAGAAAAGTTAATTAACTTCTCTAAAGCAAGCATCTCTGCTTGAAATGTTTTAGCAAAACAGCCTAGTTTTATTGGTACATCAATTTTTAGCTTTCAGATAAATATCTCAGCTTCTAGTTTTCGTTTATTTTGGAGCCATCCTTAAACAATGCTTAGTCAGTCGAAGCGAGGTATATAACATCTTTGCTCTACTGGTTATTCTGGGATTTTTCTATTACATTTAAGATCATTCTGTTATATATAAAGAAATCTATATAATGTAAGCTTTAAGTCCTCCAGTCCGTACTAAATAATGTCAAAAGGCACAACAAAAAATGCCGACAAAAGGATTCGATTTTGTGTCTAGTGGACTGGAACAACAGGAGTCTCAAATCCACGTTGATCATGGGTTAATAGTTAATATTTTAAAACAATGTATTGGATCGTGCACCATAAAATGAAACAGAAATACACTTTAGTATAAACCAATCACAGCAAGGGACGCATGGTTAGAGTAAAAATAGCTCGATAATAATTCAATAACAGATAATTCAGACGATTTAGTCCTAGAGCTGAGGGCAGTGGCCCAAATTTTGGGGATTCACAGTGACAGAATATAGATATCAGTGCTGAGGGGTAAAATAATCTGCATCCTAAGATACCAAAAGTTTGCTATAAGAAGACGGTTATACTGTCTGCCATGAAATATGAATCGTCGCCTTTTGGAGTAAACAAAAAATAATTACAACTTCCCAATAATATGCCGACAATTTTTACTTTTCGGTGTATTTTTTCGTTTTGAGGTACCTGAATCAGTTTTGATTATTTTCGCGATGATGTCTATATAGGTGTGTCTGTCTCTGTGTATACCTGCGTACCAGTTTCCACGATAACTCAAAAACGGATAAAAAAACACCAAAATATAAAAATAAGCTTTAATACAGCCTGCGACGAGCTGATTAGGTTTTGGCACAGTTAAGGCATCTAGGGGGAGTATTTTAAAAGAGGTCGTTTTCTCACTTTATTGGAGAAGACATTTTTTTCAGAAATTTTTTTCTGTGATTTCATTCTCTATAACATTTGTCATATACATGATTTCTCTAAAATAGATCGTAATAGAACAGACACACATACAGACACAGATATACATATAATATTACGAAAGTCATCAAAACAGATTCACGGACCTCAAAACGTAAAAATCCGTCGAAAATTCGAGGTCGAAAAATCAGGATTACTATACTTTCCTAACTAGATACAGGCATTTTATGGGGATTATGATGGTTTTTATGGGACCGGGACCAGAACCCAGTGGTGTATTTAAAAATCATATGCCTAGAATTTGAAACATCTTTTACTTAAGTACTCTTCATTTGATCCTTTCTTCATGATTCCTTGAAAACAAATGTTAGAAATGATAAAAATCCTCGTAAACCATTCTAAATTTCAATATTAATGATAGTAAACCGAACAGTAAATACAGCACAGCTACATAACCTATAAAAAATGTTTTTCTTTTTTGATAAATAGAACAGGAGAATTATTTTTGATATAACTTACATAATTATACTTCTCGGTCTAAGGGTCGATTCCACCGTTGTTTAAAACGGGGTTTAAATTACTAAACGAAGATTAAAATGACATTGTTAATGTAAAAATGTGAATTATTTGAAAATTCGGAAACAAATCTCAAAAATCATCTTACGAAATCCAAGGTAGAAAATAAAAACTTGTTGATTTCAAAATTAGAAAGTGATTATGATTAAATAACACGATAACATTGTAATATTCAATGAAAATGATGATAATTTTGAGTCTTGATGGTGGTATATTTGGATGTGATTGTCATAGTGCGATAGTGTAAATTTATAAGAAGACTTAAGAGTAAAGATGAAATGAGATTAGTTGAATTCTCAGGCACAGAAAATAACGTAGGAATGAATATATTTTCAAAATTTGAGAATATTATAATTTATTTAATTAAATTAGTAATTAATTTATCAGAGAAGACTAGCAAAAAGGATTAAAAAAGTAATATACTTAAACTAAAGAAATTATATATAAAGATTGCACACTTTCATATTAATGGTGGAAATAAACGTATTATTGATTTAAATGAAGATAGTAGAAACAAAGCAGGTGACATACAATAAGAAATATTGGAAGAACTAGAATTAAAAGAAACTTATTGTGTAGTGGTATTTTATAGTGAACTTTCTTTTAATATTACTATGGGTTTATTGATATTTAACCGATATTGTTTGAATTAAGAAAACTAGAATGGACATATATAATGCCTGGCATTCTATATTATAGTCTTTACAGTTTAACACAGACCTTTTTAATAAGATTTTTTTCAGAATCCCCTTATAAAGCTTGATTTTCCTGAATATTCCAATTTGATATCGGTTTTTGTTTCTGAGTTAGGATTTTTTCAATATTTCAATTCCCCTTATCTCCCCATTTTTATTTAATTATTCTTCCCTTATAGAAATTGATTTTTACTAAACATTTTATGTTGATATCGCTTTTGGGTTTTAATTCTATTTTTTTTTTATTTTAACACCCCATTGACCCCCATTTTATTGAGATTTTTTTAAATAAATAATCTTTGTCCTTTTGTAGAAGTTGGAATTAATGGTTTATTTTTAACTTTATCTTTTTCTGTTAGAAGCAGGTAGGGTGATATTATTGTTCGTTTTTAGGTTAGGTTTTTTTAAATATTTTAATCCCCCTTAACGTCCCATTTGTATTTATTGTTTTTAGAATTTATAGGCTTCATCTCCTTATATGTATAACTTATATATCCCTTTTTGTTTTTGAATTATGGTTTTTTAATTTTGACCCCCTATTTAATCAAATTTTCCTTTAATATTTAATTTAATATTTCAACCCTCCTTAACCCCTCTATTTTTATTCAGATTTTTTAAAAATCAATAGATATCATCCCGTTATAAAACTTGGTTTTTCCTGCAAATTTCAAGTTGAGATTGTTTTTAGTTTTTGATTTATAATTTTTTTTAATATTTTAACCCCCCTTAACCCCCCTCCATTGTTATTCAGATTTTTAAAAATCAATAGATTTTGTCCCGTTATAGAGCTTGGTTTTCCTAAAATTTCTAAAGTAATATCATTTTTGTTTTTTACTTACCGTGCGGACAAAAAACGTGATATCGGATGGGCGGACAAAGTAAACCCAAACCTATGGCTTATTTTGATGAAAACTATGAATTAACTTACTTTATACAAGTGTACGGACAAATACTAGTGGTTCTTAATTCACCCTTCATTTAATTTAAAAGAACAAAAATTAAAATATATGGTTGACATTATTAATTCATTACTTCTTAAAAAAAAAGAATCTTTTAAATCTTCGTGTACTAACATTACATATTTTTTATAACATAGACTTCTCTAAAACAATAACGTAAAATTATATGTAAATTTTTCCACACTTTATAACGGTGAATTGAGGATGAGTAATTGTAAATTGTAATTACTAAACTGTATATTCCCCATCCTATGTTTTATGCACTATATCGGATATAATTTTAAAGTTATATGCATATACCCATTGATTAATCAGTCAGTGGCCTGTCTACATGCGGGAGCCTAGCTCAAGGAAGAAGTGAAAAGATTGAGAACAATGTTACGATCGATTTTCTGTCAAGCTGGAAAAATTTCTAGTAAGAATTCCACTATACTATGCAGGAAAGAAAGATCTAAGTTACGTATTCATATAGTTTGTTTTGGATTTTATGTCTTGTAGAAACTGACAAGCCTAGCATTTTCGCATTTGTAAAGGAGACAGTAAAACTTTAGAAATATATTTTGCAGACACTAAACAAACAAAGAGAAAAGTCAAATAAATAAGGGTATATTTGAAATTTATACAGTGAGCACCATAAGTCTTACCCCCTCTATCTAACTCGTTACTGGAGTCTTGTTAGGAAAATCGCCGAGATAGGTCGATTTTTGATTTCTACAATGTACATTTTTGTATGAATAGTTTACCCTTAATTTCATCCCTTACTGGAGGGAAGCAACCCTTTCGAAAAATTTAAATGGCATGGGGTGGTGAGTGATAGCTCATTTGAAAGAGGGTTTTATTCTCTATTCAACCGTGTAAAAAAATTTGAAATTTGCTTCATTAATTCTCGAATAATTGTTGTTTCAGAATAACGGAAATTAACGTAGCGCACTCATCCTTAGAATTAAAATTCAGCCCTGCATGACTTCGGTTTTGGTTCAGACGTGAAGTAAGACTTTTTGCCATTAGAAGGTCACTGTTAGTCTAGTTGCTTTTCTATTTTGTGAGTTTTTGTTATTTTTAAACATTAATAATTCAACATGTAATGATGCAAATTTCAAAATAATTTAGTACAAATGCTTACCTTTTTACGCTATGTGTAATGGACTAAATCTTAGTTTTTGATCATCTTCATAGATGGGTAAATTAGGGGGGGGCTTAAGGTAAAATTGCCCTAAGTTTTTTTGTTGTCAGTTTTTAACATTTCTGACTAAAAAATTTGAAAACCCAATGTTTTCTTGACAATAAAGTTACTCCTGCTGCATCTCGCTAGGATGCACCATTTTCATGAGAAACGCATTTGAAAATTTCATGACAAATTCATATTATCTTATTCGAAAGTGCAAACAAAAATTAGTAGGCCTGGAATCCAATAGCTGCTTTTCAATTTTTTGAGACGCTGTGATAAACAAAAATTGGCTGTCAATTGTGTAATTATTTGTACTTTTTTTGCGTGAAAGAAAAATACTTCTAATAAATGGAGAGATTTTCAAATAGAGAATTGGCAGATATTCATTTTGTATATGGTTTGTGTAATGGAAGGGCAAGAGCAGCGGTTCGAGCATACCGTAGACGGTTTCCTAACCGAAGAATTCCTGACTACCGTGTATTTATTAATACACATAGAAATTTGGTTGACCATGGTTCATCTCAACGTGATCGTGGACAAGGGAGACCACATGGGAACAACAATTTGGAACACGCCCTTAATTTATTTGAAGAGGGCCCAAGAAGGAGTATTCGAACTGTTTCCACCCTTCCCTTTCAGAAATACCACGAGCACTAGTAAGTAATGATTACTTCCCTTTTTCTTTATACTATTTTGTGATTCTTAGTTTTTATTGCTCAAATTTACAAGTACAAGTATTAGAAATTAAAAATTTAAACAAACCGACATCAAAAACGTGCAAATGCCATCACCACATCTTAATCAAATTTATATGGGACTTCCCCTGAGGTATCCCCTTACTAACAAAAAAAATAATCATATAAATCGGACAAGGTGGTAAAGCATTATCGCTAAACATACATAAAAAATGAAGAGTGAGGATTTTCTCATGGACCCAATTATTAGATTTTGACCAAATTTATATGGGACCACCCCTGTAGTACCCTCTTTCTATAAAAAAAAATCATTGAAATCGGACACCGTGTTAAAGAATTATCGCTGAACATACATAAAAAAAATATCGCGACGAATTGAGAACCTCCTCCTTTTTTGAAGTCGGTTAAAAATAACACAAACAAGTTTCAGATTAAAGGCATTTTTAAATTCTTACTTTAGTTTACGTGTCTTTTAAAAAAATATGTTCATTTAGGTTGGAAGAATGTTAAGAATGCAGGGTATTCATCCCTATCATTATCAGCCTTAAGACCCCACGACTTTTTACCACGAATGGAGTTTAGTGAATGGATAAGAAACCATCAGGAACTGCTTCTTTTTATTATGTGGAGCGACGAGGCTACATTTAATAGAGATGGTGTTTTTAATATTCATAATCACCATTTTTATTCACAAGAAAATCCTCGGGTGGTGCGACGTCGATTTTTTCAAGATAGATTTTCTATTAATGTTTGGGAGGCAATAATCAATGACAGATTAATTGGGCCGATTGAAATTCCTGCTCGGTTAAATGCAATTGAGTATCTGAATTTTTTACAAACCCACCTTGAACCCATTCTGGATAATCTCCCATTAAATATTCGACATCAGCTGCACTTTCAGCACGACGGAGCGCCAGCCCATTATGGCGTTAATGTGAGAAATTGTATAAATGAAAGATTTCCGGGTAGATGGATAGGAAGTGGTGGTCCCATACCGTGGTCACCTCGATCTCCGGATTTAAATCCATTAGATTATTACTTTTGGGGTCGTATAAAAGATATGGTTTACGCTACAGAAGTTGACAGTGCGGAAGAGTTGCGTGAAAGGATACGTTTGGCAGGGAATGAAATACGGCAAAATAATTTTGAAGTAATGCGAGCTTCACATGCAATTACCCGTAGAGCTGAAATGTGCCTTCATCAGCAAGGCAACGTTTTTGAACACTTACTTTAAATGTTGTATAAATTGACATTTTTAGTAGAATTTTTGTTATTTTTAATAGAATTTTTGTTATTTTTACTAGAATTTTTAGTAGTATAGACAAAAACAATTTTTGAGATCATTTGTTTATCGTCGTCATTTTGACCTATTTTAAGTCATCCTTAGGAAAATAAAAGTACTTCACGTTAAAAAGCTTAAAATTATTATCAAATAGCATTTGCAATAATTAAAAGTAGGTAACTAATGATTTCTTCTCTAACTCAGTCAAACTTCATATTTTCAAGAAATTACCAGCTATTATTAATTTCAAATACAGTTTTGCTATAATTTTACGATATTTAACGTATCTGACTAATCCTAAGGATTACCCTAAAAGAGTTTAAACGTCGGCAGTTAAAGAAATAAATTCTCATCAATCATTTTATTGGGCAAAAGCCAACCAAACCATTAAAAAAAAACAATTGATTAGTTTAAGTTTAAATACTATTTAGTTTTACCATTTAAAGTTTCTTTATACAGGCCTGCTAATTATTATTGTTTGCACTTTCAAATAAAATAATATGAACTTATCATAAAATTTTCAAATGCTATTTTCTTGAAAATGGTGCGTCCTAGCGAGATGCAACAAGAGTAGCTTTATTGTAAAGAAAACATTGGCTTTCCAAATTTTTTAGTCATAAATGTTAAAAACTGACAACAAAAAAACTTAGGGCAATTTTACCTTAAGCCCCCCCCCCCCTAATTTACCCATCTATGAAGATGATCAAAAAGATTAAGTCCATTACATAGAGCGTAAAAAGGTTAGCATTTGTACTAAATTTAATTTAGTTATCTTTAAGCGTTTAGAAAATATTTACAAAAATGTGTCATCAGGACACCCTGTATCTCGGAAAAAAAACGTTTTCGTACCTTTGTTTATATAAACTTTTACTCCTATTTTAGGATTTAGATTACGCTGTTAAAATATGACCGTCTAATTTCGGGACACCCTGTATATAACACACATCGTTTGTAATTCAATAGTGGTTCAGTTGTCAAAATACATTTAAATTGTTTTAAAAATATTATCATAATACTAATTGACATACTAACTGGCAAATACTTTAAAACAGCATGTAATAATGTTTACATATCTATAAATAATATTTATTGATAACTGATAATGAAACATACGCTTTCTGTTGACAAATAATTTACAGTGCTGGTAAAAAATAGGGATGTAATAGAAAACACTGCGATGGATGTATTGTATATTGTATATTGTATATATTTGTTATGTTGTATTTTTAAGGTACAACACTGATTAATTAATATTTTATTTAAATATTATTTATCTGATTATAGTTTGATGTTATTTTACTCGGTTAGCTCAAAATTGTATATTGTGCTTAGTAATGAAATTTGATTCTTAATAAAATGTACTTACCTTCATTAAAACTAATTTTTTTTAAATTCAATTTATTTTGACTTAAACCAGATATTCTTACTACAGAACAATTTTCCCACCTTATCACTTAAGATTCTTATACTGTCAATTTGAAGTTTTTACTCATAAACAATTTAACATTCCTCTGTATTTGATCATTTAAAAAACTTCAATAATTATTACAGATTATATTTACATAAAAAATTTAAAATGATGATATATTTTCTTGGAAATAAAATTTTAATAGTAAAATAAATATTTAATCCCCATCTAGTAATTACTAGAACCAACCTAAAACTAATTACATAAAACTATTTCTGAATTGGAAATTTGCATATGATACATAAAAGGTGGCATTAATATCTTCTGTCAGAAAATTGACAAATATTGATTGTATTATCGTACTTTCTAATTAAATTGTGGTTCAGCATTAATAGTTTTATGCACTTAAAAACTGAGAAAATGCTATTAGAGACACATTACTTTTTAAGTTGGTGTAACAGTGTAACTCTTACAACAAGTTTATCCATATTATTTAGGTCTTATCAAAAATGATGAGCCAAGAGAAGCAAATACAGTTACTAAGGGCGATTCCAAGAGGAATTTTCGGGGGGAGGGGGATTGCCTTTAGCCATTCGCTTTTTAGCATATTTTTTTAAATAAAAGGCCCCTGGAGCCGCCCTTGAGAGTTACTCTTACTTATATATTGTCAATTTTTGTAACAAAATATTATTGTATTCGAACATTTTTTTCAATTTTACCTACAAATATATATCTATTAGTAATGAAAGTGATGAAATTATGAGCACTCCACCGGAGGTTTTAGAAAAAGCTCAAGCTGCCTTACATAATTTGTTACCGCTAAGATCCAAAAAAAGGTACGAAATTACCTATCAAAAATTTATGGATTGGCGACACAAGCATATGTCCTTTATTTAATAGAAAAAATAAATAGGCGTATAAAAAGTATAGTACGTTTCACGAGTTGTAAGCTCATCGTGAAATTTAAGCACTCGCCGCTGCGCGGCTTCGTTCGTAAACTTTTTCCCTTCGTGCGTAATGGGTTACTTACAACTCTTGTTACGTAATATACTAATTATTTTCATTCCTATTTCACCATTTTATTTCTGTATCCAAAATATAATGGGCGTGTTTAGTGTAAACGAATTTAACAAATCTAATGCTGTTCACTTATATTTTTTCATGCAATAAATACTTTAAATAGATACTAAATCATCAAGGTATAGTACTTTAAAAAGTTCACTTTTAAATCTATTATTTAAAACACTCTATTTTTGCGCCAGTTACCACGTCATAATGAAGCGGCTAATTCTATAAGTCACTAAACAATCTGTGATATCACTGATACCATAACACATACAGTTAATCGTTATCTTTTTCTAAGAGTAACATTTATGATCTCTTTCCAAAATCGGATTAAAATTATGATGTTTTGTTTTCTCATGGTACAAAAATTTTAAAATGTCTAACCTCAAATGGATTGTGGGAAATATTGAAATTGCTTTTAAAAAGTGTGATAAAATATATTTGTTTAATTTTGCGTTACATTAAAAATATCTGGTTATATTTTCAAGTACTTGGTCCCTATGAGAAGTAAAAAAAAACAGATATTTTAATAAAATGTTTATAAAAGTTTCTCAAAATCTAGACATTCAAAAAACGATAGCGGTCTAAGTGCTGTGCAAAACAAACTGCTATCGTTCTTTTGTATTTATTTTGATGTAAGTAAAGATATTCTTAAATTGTTTTTGTTTCCAATTTGATATAAGTTTATAAAACGTAGTTGATCAACTAGTAGTTAAATATACCTACCTTTTTACTTAACACGGGGAGTCTGAGAGTACTAATTAGTATGCGTTACTTTTTGGTTGGAAGTACATGCAAAAAACTGGATCCATTTCAAAATTATGGATAAAAATTTATCAATAAAATAAGGTGTGCCTCATAAATATACTACCTAAAATACCTATAAACACTCTTTAACTGAACCTGCCAAAAAAGGATTGAAAATTTGAAATACAATGTCATTCTATATATAAATAATATTAATTGCTTAAGCCATTATTTATCGTATTCTTTATAAGCAGAAATGTATAAATAACTTACCAATAATACGTACAAAAACTTAATTTATTAAACTTATGTTCAGATATGTTTCTATTCCTTTAAAATATGCAAATAGTTTAGGTGTTGTTTTTAAATTCTTTTGCGAAACCAATACAAACTCCACAAAAGTAAACTGTCGGTGTCTTATCATAAATGAACCTTTTACATGTCATATAGTAAGAGACCAATCTTTGAGGTACAAAGTTTTAGACTTTGAACTTAAATTAAGCCATTTTCGCCCATTTTGTTACTAGAGCTCTTGAGGAACACTTGAAAAGTACTCTCACGAAACTGTGTCGGATCTTGTCTTATAACAAAATTTGCATTAGGAAACCTTAGTGTATAAGAAAATCGCTTATAGTGGACACAAATCCATCATTAACTTCAAGTTACTTTCTACTATCGGCCTTGACAATTTAGCCTGGATTTCCATGCTTGCGGTACATACTGTACATCTGCGGTAGAACCTAACAGAAGTACCCACTAGCTCATCGGTCATCAAGAAGCCCCACTCTGGACAACCACCATAAGTATATCAAGTAAGATTAAACCATATATTACTTTTAAAAGCATCTACCTGCACCCAGTTGCTTCGCCTGTTTGCTACCAGTCTGTATGAAGTTTGTGTCCTTCGTTGAGCCTAAGGTATATAAATATTAACATTTATTCTAGCAGAGCTTATTTCGTGCCACTACCTGCTTAATAATAAAGCTAGATCATTATTACGTACGTACTTGTAAATCAAAAGTATACTTTTGGCCCAGTAACTATTACTTTTGTGAATACTTTTTTTAAGCATATTAGTCGACTATATAAAGTCAAATATATAACCAGACATCAGCGACTTGGGTTATATTAAACCAACACATCTTATTCAAGTGTTTTATTTTTTTTAACTTTACCCAGCCACTCTCAGCTGAAAACCGGGCAAAATATAGTTAAAATTAACCCCTCCTTGTGAACCTTAGCCCTCCACCACCTTGAGTCGAGGCGCAGGTTACACTTGGTAGACCTACAATGTGTTCTCGCGTAATTATAGCTTTAATGTTACAAATGATAACTAAACATATGATAGTGCAATTTCTTGGTAGAATAAATTTTACTTAATAAATAGGTGCATTAAAAATTAAATGTCAACAAAATTGACATTTAAATGAGTTTGTATAACAAAAAAATCTGATGTGTCCAACACATTACTTTCCTATCTAGTTATTATAGGCTTTTCCGGTAATTTTGTACAACCTATTGCAGCACCTCTATAAATGTTTAGAGGATAAACTAAATATATACATTTTCCACATACTTTTAACTCGAAACATTTTTCTATACATAATAATATTATAAGTAACTTTAATTTGAAATTTTTTTTCCAAACGTAAATAAAATATATTTCATAAAATATAAAAACGGCCTCCCATAAAGTACCCCCTCAGATATTCCGACTTCGTCCAAAATCTAATCATTTCACTTCAGGCCGAAATAAAACTTAAGTTTAAAATTTAATGTTTTTTTCTTCATCCGTTTTCTTCAAAATTCGAAATGAACATATTTTCTCAAATATCTCGAATACGGTCCCTTTTAGAGAAATTATGTATAGAATAAAAATGTTTCTTTTTATTTTCTTATCTGTATACAGATAAGGAAAGTATAGGAATCATGATTTTTTCGACCTTCAGTTTTCGACGGATATATTATGTATAAAGTTTGTATTATGCCATGAATAAAAAAAGTGACTCTCAAACCGTTTATTAAGGGATTCTAATAATAATGTAACGATTCTTGAACTTGGAGTTTAAGCTTTAATTGCTGTTTGTTAGCATTGAAACTTTTGTGTCAAACATCTGGAATATAGAAATTGAGATATTGTTCTCATGATTTAAATTATTCTCTCTTTGGAGGAAACTAATATTTTCAGTTGGAAATTAGTCACTATATTCTTTGAGAATATAAATCCTTTATTTAGTCAAAAACAACAATACATGGTCAATACACTTTCTCACTAAAAGTATATGTCTAAACTAAAATTAGTTATTAATCTCACTGTAGTCATATAAAATAAAATATAATTAAACAACACACATAGAATAATAATATTAATAACTAATACTGGTATTGACGGTACTAATATAAAAATTATTTATAAGTCTTGTATTATGGGTGTGAATATGTTAGTTATAAATAAATCGACTATAGATTATAATAAATGGGGTACTTCAAACTTCAACATAACCGAAATTGGTTAACACACAGCAAAAAATAAACCAAAGCTGCACAACCACTAAGAAAAAGTAATAAAACTACTAAAAATACATTGACTTTGATAAGAAATTTTAAAAATATCTCAAAAAATGTATAAATTCAAGCGTATAAAAATCACAGACATATTCTTACGAGAATAATCATATAAATTCGATTAGTATCGTTGGAAAACCATTGAAGGCTCAAAATGCAAAACTTCACAATAACCGAAATTTGTTAAATAATATGCAGAAAGATTTAAAAAAACACTAAAAAGAGCAAAAAACAAAGAATCTGTTCAAAAATATCACAAAATAAAAATTAAAAAACAAATGAGAGAAAATCATTGTGACTACGAGCACTGATGATGGCATTATGCCGAAAGCGCTTTGCAATTTAAATAAATAATTTTGCACGAAATACTAACTTTTTGTTAATCTAAGCTACAAGCACACAGCTGGCAACCACTTTTGGTTCTTTTAATAATTCCTATTACTTTAGCTACTAATTACAATAATAACTAACTTTTTACTACCCATTAGCTAAGTGCGTTACTAAGAAATTAATAAAACTTGGAAAAAACTTTTAAAATGGCCCCACTTATTACTTTTCAGATAATGATATTGTTTAATTCTAATTTGAATATTAGATCCGTTTAAAGAAAAAAAATTAGACTTATTCAGTCTTTAAAATGTATACTTATATATTATCCAAAATGTCTTTTCAATATCGAAGTAGGTGATTTTCATTGGTCTATTTTATGACTAAAATTTCATAAAAATTTATTAAATAGGGTTTTCATTATTATTTCAAACACTCTTTTAACAATGTCTATTAAACAGGGAGCCAAGGAAAGAAAACTCGGTTACCATAGAATTTTACTTTTAACAAGTTTGAATGGGAGCATTAGTTTTGGCCATTATGGGCCATCATTAGTACTAAAAGTAATGAGGATATACAATATGCTAGAGTTACGAAAATTAGTGATCCTAGTGATGAATCGATAAATAATGGTATATAACAAGATATTTGTCTATATTTACAAAGAAACCGTAAATTTAATTAAAATGTAAAGTAACTACTACATGACTTGATGAGTGCAAAAGTTGTTGTGATGAGTTTTCATGCTTCAGGAGTAAGGTTTAAATCCAGGGTGATGGAGAATTAATTTTTTTCTATTTTGTTTTTTAAGTTAATTTATTTTACAAATTCAAAATAGTTATTCAAATTTAACTATTGTTCGCCTAGTAATAAAAATTCGATCATAATCGCTATTGAAAATTAGAGGGAAATATGTATGAATTTGCATGTTTCTAACATTTTTTTTTTATTCTTATACACTCGTTCATTTTATATCTGCGACCATTAACTTTTATGTGTACTTACGATACAACATAGTTCAGTTCCATTATAATAAAAAAATCAATAAAAAAATTATTTTTATTTTGAGGTTACTTTTAAGGCCCCTAAAAAAGATGGGTTGGATATAGGTAACTCCCATTTCTCTACTATATCCGACCTCAGCATGCACCCTGTCATGAAAAATATCAAAAATAATCATTACCAGCCCTAACATTCATAACATTCATAACATTCATAACATTCATAACATTCATAACATTCATAACATTCATAACATTCATAACATTCATACCATTCATAACATTCATAACATTCATAACATTCATAACATTCATAACATTCATAACATTCATAACATTCATAACATTCATAACATTCATAACATTCATAACATTCATAACATTCATAACATTCATAACATTCATAACATTCATAACATTCATAACATTCATAACATTCATAACGTTCATAACATTCATAACATTCATAACATTCATAACATTCATAACATTCATAACATTCATAACGTTCATAACGTTCATAACGTTCATAACGTTCATAACATTCATAACGTTCATAACGTTCATAACGTTCATAACGTTCATAACGTTCATAACGTTCATAACGTTCATAACGTTCATAACGTTCATAACGTTCATAACGTTCATAACGTTCATAACGTTCATAACGTTCATAACGTTCATAACGTTCATAACGTTCATAACGTTCATAACGTTCATAACGTTCATAACGTTCATAACGTTCATAACGTTCATAACGTTCATAACGTTCATAACGTTCATAACGTTCATAACGTTCATAACGTTCATAACGTTCATAACGTTCATAACGTTCATAACGTTCATAACGTTCATAACGTTCATAACGTTCATAACGTTCATAACGTTCATAACGTTCATAACGTTCATAACGTTCATAACGTTCATAACGTTCATAACGTTCATAACGTTCATAACGTTCATAACGTTCATAACGTTCATAACGTTCATAACGTTCATAACGTTCATAACGTTCATAACGTTCATAACGTTCATAACGTTCATAACGTTCATAACGTTCATAACGTTCATAACGTTCATAACGTTCATAACGTTCATAACGTTCATAACGTTCATAACGTTCATAACGTTCATAACGTTCATAACGTTCATAACGTTCATAACGTTCATAACGTTCATAACGTTCATAACGTTCATAACGTTCATAACGTTCATAACGTTCATAACGTTCATAACGTTCATAACGTTCATAACGTTCATAACGTTCATAACGTTCATAACGTTCATAACGTTCATAACGTTCATAACGTTCATAACGTTCATAACGTTCATAACGTTCATAACGTTCATAACGTTCATAACGTTCATAACGTTCATAACGTTCATAACGTTCATAACGTTCATAACGTTCATAACGTTCATAACGTTCATAACGTTCATAACGTTCATAACGTTCATAACGTTCATAACGTTCATAACGTTCATAACGTTCATTCATTCATTACATTCATAACATTCATAACATTCATAACATTCATAACATTCATAACATTCATAACATTCATAACATTCATAACATTCATAACATTCATAACATTCATAACATTCATAACATTCATAACATTCATAACATTCATAACATTCATAACATTCATAACATTCATAACATTCATAACATTCATAACATTCATAACATTCATAACATTCATAACATTCATAACATTCATAACATTCATAACATTCATAACATTCATAACATTCATAACATTCATAACATTCATAACATTCATAACATTCATAACATTCATAACATTCATAACATTCATAACATTCATAACATTCATAACATTCATAACATTCATAACATTCATAACATTCATAACATTCATAACATTCATAACATTCATAACATTCATAACATTCATAACATTCATAACATTCATAACATTCATAACATTCATAACATTCATAACATTCATAACAACATAAACATTATAATAATAAAAAAAATATATCCTCTTTTTTCTGTGACGAGAAAAAAGTGTGATATTTACAAAATGTTACTTTTTATGAAATTACTTTTTCTTCGTTTCCGGGGAAAAAGTGTTTCCCCGGCACAAAAGATAGGAATTTTTTCCCGGATGTATAGATAAATACACATAAGAATAGGTAGATATTTTAGAATATTTGTTTCAATATTAAATCGTCATTTTTCCCGTCACAGAAAAAAAATAGTGTATTATACACGGAAAAAATATAGATTTTAGCTCTCCCTTTTTGTCACAACACACACAACCTCGAGTTAAAATCTAAAAGTTTTTTCCCTTCTATAATAAATAACTATTATTCATCCAGTTTCAGTATAAGTGTAAATACAGGGCTTTTCAGATAAAAGTATCCACCTTAAGTAACTTTTGAAGGACTGATTATTACAAAAACAAAAAAATACGTCAATTAATATTCGAAGGGGGAGATATCGTGCCATATTTAAGTTTGTAAAAAAGTCACCCTTTCACCCCTACTATCATCCCTTCAATTTTTTTAAATGGCTTGCCCCATTTTTTTATCCATTTTTGGATTGCTCTCGTTTAACTGATTTCAAAAATGTATAAAACATGGGGATTAAAGTAATTAGTTCACGATCTACAGAATTTTAAATTAAAATAAAATTGAATTGTGCAAAACTTTTATTTTAATGATTTTGTCACAAGCGTTTCCAATGACAAAACGAATATTTCATTTTCAAAATTTATTATAAAAGTTGTTCAAAATGTCCACCATTTACTTCCATACAATGGTATAACCTAGATTGAAAAGCCTCCCTGACATTACCGAACACGTGTGCATTTAAATGTAGGCATTCATACTCTATTCTTTGTCGTAAATCTTCTAAATATTCTGGTTGGGTAGCATAAATTTTTGTTTTTAAATAACCCCATAAAAAGAAGTCTAGAGGTGATAAATCCAGTGATCTAGGTGGCCACTCCATCATCGAGCCTCTTCTACCTATCCAACGATTGGGGAAAGTTTCATTTAAAAATTGTCGTACTGGCAAAGCAAAATGTGGAGGCGCTCCATCCTGTTGAAAGACAAGCAAATCTTCAGAAAGATTATGATCATTTTCTATTATTGTTGTAATACGTGGATCAATTACTTCTCTCAATAACTCAAGATATGACTCTCCATTTAAGTTTCCGTCTAAAAAGAAAGGTCCGACTATGTGGTCACCTAGGATACCACACCATACATTTAACGTTTGAGGATTCTGTGTGTGGTATTCACGCACAACATGTGGATCACTCTCAGCCCAATATCTGCAATTATGTCTATTAACTAAACCATTAACTGAAAATGTGCATTCATCCGAAAAATAAAGGTTGTGCAACAAATGTGGATTGTCAGTCAAGCGCTGACTCAATAGTTCACAAAATTCAAGACGACGATCAAAATCATCTTCATACAACTCTTGAACCAATTTAATTTTGTATGGATGGTACTTATGCTTGTGTAATATTCGATAAACTGTGGAAGATGAAACACCTACTTCTCTGCTTATTGTTGTCAGTGACTGTGCTTGTTGATTTTCAAGACTTACTTGTCCTAAAACTGCGACTTCAATTGCTTCGTTATTTACGAGTTCCAGTCAGTTATGTTTTTTATTGCCAACTGACCCGGTTGATGTAAATTTATGCATAAGATCAATTACATACTTATGAGTTGCATGACCTCCTTGGTGTGTTTCGTTGAAAATTCTAGCAGCAGCTCGTGCAGAACTGTTATTTTTGTAGTTCAATTCTTTCTTGTAAACTGTAAACCATTTTCAAATCAAATAAATAACCTCAACAAATCAATGTGCACATGTATCAAAATACACTATAAAAGTAATTTAAATTCATTTTTCAAATCTCCAATACCTTTACCATGTATCATAAAAAACTTCAACAAGTTTTTAGCGGTACGATTAAGGTATAATGTATTCTAAATCCAATTTTGCTGCAGTCAGTAAGGTGAGATGTAAAAATTTGTCACTCAAATAATGGAACCCTGTAGATCATAAACTAATTATTTTAAACCCCATGTTTTATACATTTTTGAAATCAGTTAAACGAGAACAATCCAAAAATGGATAAAAAAATGGGGAAAGCCATTTAAAAAAATTGAAGGGATGATAGAAGGGGTGAAAGGGTGACTTTTTCAGCAAAAACTTAAATATGGCACGATATCTCCCCCTTCGAATATTAATTGATGTATTTTTTTGTTTTTTGTAATAATCAGTCCTTCAAAAGTTACTTAAGGTGGATACTTTTATCTGAAAAGCACTGTATATAAATATATAAAGTAAATAAAAAGGTGAAGTTCAGCTTGCCAACTTAACCTTAGTATATATAACATAAAAATATAATTCCTAACAACATTCACAACATGCATAAGAACATTCATAGAATTTATAACAACATTTATAACATTCTCATAATAATAATAATTAACGATCATTCGAGAATTTTACACTAAAAATATTTTACGATGAAAGTCATAAACGAAAAATCAAAAGTCAACTTGTTAGATAAATGGTTTAGCATTAATAAAAATTGGCAATTTCATTCTGCTGAGAGAAATTAAAAAAACGTGAAACAAAACATGAAGATTGCAAAACTTTTAGAAATTGCATTAAAAGTTGCCCGAACAAAACTTCGTAGATGGCTCGTCCATTTTTACAACCCTTGTAGGGATAGGAAGGAAGGAAAAGTTTTCAAGTAGGTAGGCTATTATATTATTTGACGATTCTTTTCACGTAAACAAGATTACAATTCTTTTGATATTAATCGCCTTTCTCTAAACTACTATTATAACTTTTTAGAAGGTGTTTAAGTGTGTTCGCGTAATTAAAGTGGAATTTGAATAAGTTAATTCCGTTATTTTCTATGAAATTTTTCCATAAAAATTGATAATTTTATGATTCAACAAACGAATGTTTTATCTGCTCATAAATAAATTTATTGTTAAAAATACAAATACATCACGGAAAAAAATGTGACTAGAAAATTTTACTACAATGTTGTTGTAGTAGTAGACTTGTAGAAAAATTCTTAACTATTTGTAGAAAATTTTACTACAATTTATAGTTAAAAACTATTCATTATTGTAGCAATTGAATTGTCGAATAAAATGCTACAACAATAGGAAAGAAGTCCACAATGTTTAGTATATTTTACTATTGTTTGTAGAAGTAGAAATTTATTACAATTATCGTAATTACTACAACTAACTTCTGTTAAAATTTGTACAAATATTAATAATTATCTCTACAAAAAATAGTAATTTTCTCTACAAAAAATAGTAATACTTTACATCCCCTCTTATGAAAAAAAATCAAATTTGTTAAAAAATATTCTATAATATTGTAGAAATTCTAAGTCATGTGAATAAAACAGAATTCTGCTATTGGCCAACGTTTTCTGACGTCGATCATAAATGGCCAGATAGCAGTTGCCGTTCGCCATGTTCACAAAATAAAGCATGGTACATATACGAGTACCTATAACACATTATTATATTATAAGCAACGATGCGTTTGAGAAAATTTTAATAATAAATTCTATTAGTGGTAAGTACATTTATTATTGTTTCTGAATAATTTACATTTAGATAACTAATTTAAATAACCTTAGTAGATTATTTAAAAAAAAATAGTTGTGGTCAACGATCGAATGTTGTGCCCAACGATCGAATGTTGTGCCAAGTTCAATTATGTTTTTTTGTCTTAATTGTGACATACCTACTTTCTCATTTTTGTTAGTTATCTGACTTAGTCATTTAATATCCAACTCAGTGTAAAGGTGATAAATATCCTCGTTTTAAGGGTATGAACAATTCAATAGGTATTAATTTTTATTTCATATTTTTCAGGTGCAGAAAAGCCAACTGATACTGAGGGCGCTATTATTACTGTTATTTATTACATAATGTAATTATGACTTTGTATCTTCTTAATTAAATAAACAATAAATTTTGAATATTTTATTAAGGAACATTTTTTCTAGGTTATAATTATAATAATTATTACTACAAATGTTATTAAAAATTACTACAATTTGTACGAATTTTTACTATTTATTGTGTAAAATTTTCGTATTTATTTTCATAAAACGCAATACATTTTTAATATAAATTCATACAATGAATAGCAAAAATTATAACAATTTGTAGAACAATTCTTATGATGCATTTGGATATTTTTACTAAATATTGTAGATAATAACTCTACAATACATTCTCTACAAATATTTGGAAATTTTTACTACAAATTGTCCATGTCCCTATATGTACTATTTATTGTAGAGAAAAAATGTATAATTGTAGAAATTTGTTCCATACCATGTCTGGTTTTAACCCCCATTTATTCCAAAGGATCGCCTTGCCATCAATAACGAGGTTTTTGCTCTCCTTGTGTTTTTTTCTAGATGCTGGTTGCAGGTAAGTCTCGAGTCAATCATAACCCCGAGATATTTTACCTCCCCCTTAAGCTGGATGCAATTTTGCCTTAAAGTATTTGTGTCGCCACCTAATATCACTCTTAAAAACTACCCAAATCATACTATATACAGAGATTAAGTTCTTTTTAACCTCAAAAGACATAAATAAATTTTAAATCATGTGTAATATACAAATTGTCTATATTTATAATCGTTCATTTCACGTTTCACGTAAATACTATAAATACCTGTTTTATTCAAGTTTCTCACCAAAATTTAACCATTTTTTTATTCTCTTCCAGGTCAATTATACCCAGAAAATTCGGATTCGCATGTTTAGTTACATCGTAGTTACACTGTCGTGTACTTTAGAATTATCGATGACACAGGTTCTGCAAAAATTTTTTTCCTGTGTGGTAAATCAAAAGTTGCCCCTACCAAAAAAATCATAATTCCTGGCATGGAGTTGTCTGGCGCTGTTTTATTAACCAAAGTGGTTGGTTGGATTAAATCGGTTTATCAAGATCAGTTTAAAATTATTTCTATTCATGCTTATACGGACTCTCAAATTGTTCTAGCATGGTTACATTCTGACCCTAGACGTTGGTCTACTTTTGTAGCCAACAGGATGGCGTATATACGCGATAAACTAACTGCAACTAATTGGACGTATGTTAAGACAAATCTTAATCCGGCTAACGCAGCTTCTCGAGGGCTTTTTCCATTGGAAATGATTTCTAATTCGATCTGGTTGCAAGGCCCAGACTTTTTACGAGATTCTGATTATGTCGGTAATCCTCTTTCCTTTTTTGAAACACATGAAGAGGAACGCAAAATTTGTTTTATAGTTGCCACCGTAGAACATAACTTTATTGATGATTTGCTATCTAACTATTCGTCGTTTTTCAAAGTTCAACTTATTCTGGCATATATTTTACGATTTACTTATGACTCCCGATCAACTGATGATAAACCACGAGGTTATTTGACTTATTCGGAAAAACTACTGACTTAAAACTTCTTGTATAACGCACTCAACAAATAGAGAACAAATCTTTTTCAAAACCCCTAAACAAAATGAATGCCTTTCTGGATCCAGAAGGAATTCTAAGGGTAGAAGGAAGGCTTTTTTGGTCAAGTCTTACCTATGATAAAAAAACATCCTATTTTATTGCCTCAAAAAGGTCATTAAACTCAATTTCTACTTTCTCACTATTTTTGGATTTTATCTTCCCGTCGAGCCATTTGATCGGTTTTATCCAATTGTATTAAGTATTGGAAGACAAATTCTCTCCCATTACAACCCCTTATGGGTAACTTACCTTCTATACGTATTTCTCAAGTTAAACCATTTTTCGCACTGGGGTAGATTATGGAGGTCCATTTACTATCACTATGGGCAGGTTTTGCGGTGCTAAAGTTACCAAAGCCTGCTTCCTTGAGAAAATAGGATTGGAAGGGTCGCTATAGGCATTGAGACATTTCCTTAGTGCAGTGGCGACAGAAGGGGGCACAATAGATCTTTTAGGTCGCAGTGTATTAACACCCCATTATCAACATAACATACCAAAGCCTATATTTGTTTATTTGTCTGTATGGCTCCAAAGGTATACATTTGGAGCTGGCTTCCGATCTCACGAGTGACGCTTTTTAAGCCGCGCTCTCGTAGAAGCGATGCGTACATCTTTATTCCGACCGAGGCACCAATTTTGTAGGTGCTTATAATGAGCTCAAAAATATCATAGAATCCGTGTCGGCCATGGATCCATTTTTGCCAGGAAACTCTTCCACATGGGTAGTTTGAGGGAATCGGGGATCAAATCCGCTTTATACCTTTTTAGTTCAGGTGGCCTCTCTCATCGCTTAGTACAGGTCCAAATGATAGTCCTTAACCCTGGCCATTTCTTAACTCTGGAACCCTTGAGTGCTTTACCTGATAAGACTCTTACTGAACTGCCCCTTAACCATTTAACTAGGTGGCAATTGATACAACGATTACAACAAGATTTTTGGCGTAATCGGAATATTTACGCACCCTGCAACAAAGTGGTAAATGGTTTAAATCGGTTGATTCTCCAAAGGAAGGGGCACTAGTGTTGATAAAAAATGATAATTTACTATCCTTGCAGTGGGACTTAGGACGAATTGTACAATTTCAACCTGGTCACACATTCAATAATTAAAGTACCCACCCCTTACAAGTTGATTTTAACCCCTAAAGCCTACTGAGATTGTACGGGCAAGGGACTACTATCATTATTATTTGCCATGGCGGGCCGGGATGACTTACAAATTATTGATAGTGTCATTTAACTACCCATCATCGTCAAAACGGTAACACACTGTCATTTGCAATATGGGTATCACATAAAAAAAATGAAATTACTAGTACAGCACTCATCAAATGCTACAACAAACCATCAAATTATTTATAAATGTATAATAGTTTGTTGTAAGTTCTAAAGCCAAGCTTAAATATCGAACAGAACTATTAATTAATATTACTTATTATAAATATGTCAAATTTATTATTTTTTAGAGCTAAATAGATTACAAACGCAAAAATTGTTTTTTGGAGATTTTTTTAAAAATAAAAAAATATTCTACCGTACACGAGAGGGTGGATATTGATATTTTTTTAAATATATTTACATCTAAAAATCAAAAATTTTACAGATGAGATTATTTGCATTTAATTTTTCATCTCTATTCGCTGAGACAGTCTTAGACAGAAATATAATTTTTTCCATGCTTTCTTTAGTGACAGTTAGTTAAAAAAGATTCGTTACTGTTATATTATGAAAAATATCAAATAAGATTCAACCTCTCCTCGAAAGAAAACTTTTTTATACAATTTTAGTATCAAAAAGATCCAAGAACTCTTCTAATTATTATAATAAATTTAAAGGAGAAAACTTAAAAATAGAAAAAGTTTGTATTGTTGAGATGTTTGCCCATAATTATAATGGATCTGAGTTGAACAACTTACAAACTTCCCAAGACTACAATGACAAGTTTAAGTGAATCTGCTTAATCTGGAGTTGTTATTTACTACAATATTCAGGCGTTGCTTTTTGTTCAAGTTAAAAAGTTGTTTAGCCATTTGTTAAGAATATATTGAAGTTAAAAACTTGGGTAAATTTTTTTCAGTATTTCACCACTGGTACATTTCTGCTTGACTACAGAGTTAATAGGGTTGAAGATGGATTTCTGTTAAAAATGTAACGAAAACTTCCAATCTAAACTACTTTTATTTCCACAGAATAACATTTATTACTTGACATTTTCATTGTGAATAAAGTATGTTACCTAGAAATGAAAAAAAAAAAGAAACAAATAATTCAATTAATATCAAAATTATGATTAAAATTTACATAATGTCCATTCTCTTCCTCGAATTCTTGCCGTGCAATAGAAGAACCTAGTAACCCGAAAAATTTAATTTTTGGAAAAAAGTTTTTTTAATTTATGAGATATCAATACACAATAGTGAACCTGCTAAGCCAAGACGCTGCTTAAATGTAGTAGGTTTAAAATATTTATAAAGGAAACACATATTTGGAGATTTTATGACCAGGTTTAACCTAGCACGATTTTAAGAAATAACATATTTAAAACTAAATGTATTGCAAACATATAAAAAAAATTTTAATTGTTGAGATAATGTTCTTGTCATCACATATAATATCGTGTATAGTGTTTAGAATATTATGCCTCTATTATTTATATAGATCGGAAAATTGCTACAAAACAAAGGTTAATAAGTTATCAAACTTTCAATGAAAATAAGTGAGAAATGTTTAATAGTATAGGTATAATTTGTATAAATGTAATTTTTAATTAAAAATACTCAGATGTGATCTCCTTTAAATGTTTGTAAATTTTTTTAATTTCAAGTAACATTTTGTTATTAAATTTTACTATATTTTAAGCAAAATTTTTAATAATACTAAAAATGTTAGAATATGTATACAGATTTAGTATAGATGTGTATTATGTGTATGGATATAATAAGGAAATACAGTGACAAATAAGAAAAGTTTATTCTATGAACAATTGGAAATCAGTAAACCAAAAATGAGAAGTAAAAATTAATGAAATTGTGAGAGGGGATTATTGCGAGACCAGTTAGGATGCGATTCGAATATAATAGATAATCAGTTTGAATTCATGCCAGGAAATTCCACAACAGATATAATTTTTACTTTCCTATCCGTATACAGATAAGGCAAGTATAGGAATCATGATTTTTTCGACCTCCAGTTTTCGACGGATTTTTACGTTTTGGGGTCCCCTGAATCCGTTTTGACTATTTTCGGGATGATGTCTGTCTTAAGCGATTTTGTCTCAAGCGATCTTGTATATACTAATATAGATGTTTAAAAAATCAGAATTTTGATTTTTTTTTTTTTTATTTGTTATGGGATTTGATAAAACTGTTACGGGAATTAGGAGAAATGTCAGGTTAGAAATATTAAATGTTGGGAAGATTTAAAAAAAATTAGAAAGAATTTTTAAGCATTGATGATTATTGAGTTAAAAAGTTGAAATAAAGAAAATTATTTGAGAGCGGTAAAGAATCGTTATTTGTGAATTAAGAAAAGTAAAGGTTGAACTAAATAGTAGGAGCTGAGGAGCAAAGACAGGAGCAGGAAAAGCATAAGGAAGATGAATTATTCATCTGAACGGAGAATCGACCGAGTTGGAAAATAAAAGAAAACAGCAGTGAGCAGAGGAGCAAAGAAGAAAAATTCATAGAAAATTAGTTTTTGTTTACTTTGATTTGGTATTTAAATTTGTTTTGTTAGTTTTGGAAAACGAACCACCCTTCGTAAGAGTTTCGGCAAAAAATTTTTTTTAGATAGGTATTGCGTGTTTTCATATCAATGAATAGGTAAATAAACGGGTAAACAAATAGTTGAATAAATAGTTAAATAAATATGTAAAAAATATGTAGATAAATAATAGGTAAATAAATAGGCAAATAAAAAAAAACAAAATATAACGATAGTAAAAATCTGATGTGTTGGACTTTCCTATCTAATTATTACAGGCTTTTTCCAGTTATTTTGTACAACCTATTGCAGCACCTCCATAAATGTTTAGAGGATAAACTAAATATATACATTTTTCACATACATCTACCTCGAAACATTTTTCTATAGATATTCATTGAAAATGAAAATACTGAAAAATTTAACTTTAGCACTTTTCCTACAATTTTTCTATTACGGTCCATTTTAGAAAAATCATGTAAAAAAAATTATAGAGATCGATATCGCAATCAACTTTTAGTTCAACAATTTTCATAAAAATCAGAATTTTGCACATTTTGTCAAATTTCTCGAATACGGACCATTTCAGGAAATTTTGACAGGAAGCAAAAATTATAGATAATAATATTAGAAGTAACTTTTATTTGAACAATTTTCTTTTCCAAACATAAATAACAGATATATTCCATAAAATATAAAAACGGCCTCCCATAAAGTACCCCCCCCCCCAGATGTTCCGATTTTGTCCAAAATCTAATCATTTTACGTCAGGCCGAAATAAAGTTTAAAATTTATTGTTTTTTTCTTTATCCGTTTCTGAGTTTTCTTCAAAATTCGAAATTTACACATTTTCTCAAATATCTCGAATACGGTCCATTTTAGAGAAATTATGTATAGAATAAATTATAGAGAATTATATTACAAACAACTTTTATTTGAACAATTTTTATAAAAAATTATTTTTTTTTACATTTTTGTCAAATTTCTCGAATACGGACCATTTTAGGAAAATTTTGTATAGAACAAAAATTATAAGAATTTTTTTCTCCAAACGTAAATAGCAGATATATTCCATAAAATATAAAAATGACCACCTATAAAGTACCCCCCCAGATGTTCCGACTCTGCCCAAAATCTAATAGGTTCATTAGACGCTGGACTAAAGCTTAAGTTTAAAATTTGGTGTTTTTCTGTGTATCGGTTCATGAGTTATGCGACATACAGACACACAGACACACACACACACACACACACACACACACACACACACACACACACACACACACACACACACACACACACACACACACACACACACACACACACACACACACACACACACACACACACACACACACACACACACACACACACACACACACACACACACACACACACACACACACACACACACACACACACACACACACACACACACACACACACACACACACACACACACACACACACACACACACACACACACACACACACACACACACACACACACACACACACACACACACACACACACACACACACACACACACACACACACACACACACACACACACACACACACACACACACACACACACACACACACACACACACACACACACACACACACACACACACACACACACACACACACACACACACACACACACACACACACACACACACACACACACACACACACACACACACACACACACACACACACACACACACACACACACACACACACACACACACACACACACACACACACACACACACACACACACACACACACACACACACACACACACACACACACACACACACACACACACACACACACACACACACACACACACACACACACACACACACACACACACACACACACACACACACACACACACACACACACACACACACACACACACACACACACACACACACACACACACACACACACACACACACACACACACACACACACACACACACACACACACACACACACACACACACACACACACACACACACACACACACACACACACACACACACACACACACACACACACACACACACACACACAGACATCATCGCGAAAATAGTCAAAACGGATTCAGGGGACCTCAAAACGTAAAAATCCGTCGAAAACTCGAGGTCGAAAAAAATCATGATTCCTATACTTTCCTTATATCTGTATACAGATAGGAAAGTAAAAATGGAAAACAAACAAATACAGTAATTGTAAAAACTAAGTGAGGCTGGCTAAAGAAACAAGGAAGGCCATGAATAAATCAGTAGAGAAATAATAAAAGACAAGAAGAAATTAAAAGAAAAGGAAGAGATAGATAAAAAGAAGACCCTGTCAAGATTAAATAATATATTTATATTAATTGTAAGGTAATATAATAAATATTTGAAAGAGATTAAATATAAATTATATTTTCTTTACTACCTTTCTTATTTAATTTTGGCACCGTGAGAAAATAAAAAGAAAACGAAACAATAGACAATTTCGGAAACCTACTATAGATAATAAATCCAGATTACTGGTTTTACCCGATGGATCACGTGAATCACTGAACTTAGTGCCGACAGTTTACGAACGAGTTGGAATATTGATCCTGTTTATCTACGGCTGTCAATATTTGACTTTTCCTCCTATTTGTTAAAGACCCATTTTAATTAAACATATTTATAATAAAGTCGCAATATGGGCATAAAGATTACAAGTTATAACTGATTGAATGTAGAAAAACCTTCAAATCTACTACTGGCAGACACCAAACACCAAAAAATCGCGTTATCCCTTTATAAAATCCTGCGGTGAGCTCGTGGATCTATTACTAATCTACTCGTAGAGTGGGTCACAAAATATTGATCTCGATCACAAAGCTGGATCAGTAATCTATTATTTTCCGAACACGGATAAGGTTAGTAACCATAGGTAAACGAAGAATAGGATCAATAATCTTTCTGATCCGAGTAAGTTTCCGAAAACGCCTTATATTGTAATAAAATAATTCGTTGTATATGAAAAATTGTAAACAGATGAATAATTTTTTATTGAAATGAAAAATTAAAATGACAGCCTTAAATTTACACAACATTATCATTAAACTTAAAGAAGCATTTTGAGCTGCTTTAACTTAAAATAAATCGTTAAATTACTTGATGGAAAATTAAAAATATTCACGTCGTTTTCTAGGAGTCAATTTATTAATAATAATATACAGAACCAAAAATATTTTTTTTGTATAAACTGTTTTTGTTTACTTAGATCAGTAAACAGAGGTTCATTTGTGAAGTGAACACCCACTTAAATTTCATAAAAACACATTATTTTAAAATTACATAAATAACATAAAAATATAAATTTAATTTTTACATTTTTATTTTCAAACGTGTTAATCTCTATTTTTTTGGTACACTATTGCGCTCTGGCTGATCACGTCTCTATGGCACAGTATTCCTAAGTATACTGTGTCTGTGGCGTGCTATGATGATTGGTCCCAGACGAGTGAGAGGATTTTGCGAATGTATGTAGCTAAAAAGAGATGTTAATACGCGTCAATTCGCGAAATTGCATAAAAACACATTAATTTGCGCGCCGCTCACAAAAAAGGTATAATGTCACAAAATAGGCAGGGCATACAAACCTAGCCAAACCAGTCTAGCCAGTATAGTACAATTTACAATTTTTCTAGATCTTGTACGTTCTCGAACAATCTAGTACTTTTTCTTCCTCCGTGTGCAGCAGTGTTTACGTGTAAAATATATATTGTGCTCCTTGTTTGTATAAGACCCCTTTTTTGATCTTCAATGAATGCAAATGGAATTCGAAAAATCTGGCACATTTAAGGAATCTGGTACTTTTTTAGACAAAAAAACATATTCTGGCAAAACTGTTCCAAACCAAACAAACAACAAACTATTATTCCTCTATGAAACATTCTAAATAAAAAATAAAACCGGATAAGACTACTTTAATTGTGCTTGTTTAAAAAAAATGTGTTTAATTAAGAACTGCGACTTTAATAAATTGGAAGTATGTGTATCAATTCAACGATTGTTCCCGAAAAACTTCTTTTAGGCAAGGTAAATAAAAGTTTTTTTGAGGTTGTGTTGTTTTATTTACCTTTAGTTTTAAAACTTCAATTTGTTTTATATTTTGTTTCAGTGTCTAAGACTATTCTAAGACTACTTCAAAATGGTCATGTGTTTTGTACCCAAAAGTAAATACTATGAAGTAAGAAGTAGGCAAAAAATTTGTAATATACTGTTTCCCACAAAACCCGCGGAAAGGACAATTTGGATTATTCTGATAGGTTAACTACATAATTATGGAAACGTACAATATACGTTGGATATAGGAGATAAGATAAAGAGACAAATGGTTTTTCATTTTACAAGTGTGAATCGGAAATATTGATCAACCATTTGAATTTAATTTACTCATAATGAGAAATTGTGCATTGCATTACCTAAGAAATGGTATGTACATTTAAATAGTTTATATAAAGTTATGTCTGCTTGTAATTATCAATCATGATACCCCCTAACGAAGATTCTGTGTTACGTACACAACCTGAAATCTTTTATTCTAAAGATATTTTTTAATTACCTTGTTTGTATAATTTAGTATTTTCATAATTATTAGGTATATTGGTAATTTGGATCTGTGCAGGTGGTAATTAAAAATAGGGCTGTTGGAAAATTAGTTTACAGTTGATAATAAAGTATATTTCGAAAACAGCAATAACTATCAAACATTTATTTTGATTGTGACGGGCACTTAACAAGTCACATTACACTTATTTACATGCTCTGGGTAATCAATCCTATAAGTACATATCTCTACAATTAAACAATATTTTTTTTCTTTATTGTACGGCTTCAACATCTAAGGTCATTAGCCTAGTGTTCTATGTAGGTTATGGATTGTACTATTAGTCTAAAACTCCATAGTGCAGGAGTATTAGTACTCTAACACTCCTACACCCCTACAGACAGACCTTGTTACTGTTTCCTTGCGCCACTTTAGGAACAGCACTGTTAATTAGAACCCAACAGTGAATGGTCGAGTGGGGAATCCTACCAAGGCATCAAAATTAATTTAAAATACTTAAATTAAATAAAAAAATCTCGGCCAACGGTGGGATTCGAACCTGGGACCCTTGGATCCACAGGCAGAGACTCTACCACTGAGCCACCCACCCCCCAAAACAATAATTTTAAAATACAGCTGAAGTAGAGTTATCTATTTAGACAAAATTATAAAATTTTGTTTTTGCATTGTGTTATTTATTAAAACACATTATTTTTTGCCAAACATGGACTCAGTTGTGCAAAAGTCAGCAATGAGGATAGGACAATAGCAAGAATACTTTGGATAATATTTTACAATGTGTAATATAGTTCACAGATTTTCAATTATGTGCTATTTAAAATTTTTAGTATCCATTGATAAAAGAAGTTGAATATTATTGTTGACCTCTTTACACTGTTTATTTTATCTTATAATTTTTTTTCTAGTCTTCACACAGTAGTCTGTGACGAGTAGTATAGGTTTACTTTATCGGTCTATCCGATGACACGTTTTTTGTCTGCACGATAAGTCAAAAACGAAAAATGATATCAACTTGAAAATTTTAAGCGAAAATTAAGCTCTATAAGGGGACAAACCCTATTGATTTTAAAAAAATCTGATTAAAAGTGGGGGTTAAGAGGGGTTGAAATTAAAAAAAAATCCTAAATTAAAAAACGAAAAGAGATTCAACATGAATTTTTTAGTAAAAATGAAGCTCTATAGGAAGATAAAGACTATTGATTCTGAAAATAATCTGAATAAATTGGGGAGTTAAAGGGGGTTAAAGTATTAAAAAAAAACCTAACTCAAAAACAAAAAACAACTTGAAATTTTTAGCTCTATAAGGAAAAGCTCTCAGATTTTGAAAAAAATCTGATTAAAAATGAGGGGTTCAAAAAAAATTCATAAATTAAAAATGAAAAGCGATATCAAAACATTTAAAAATCAAGCTCTAAAAGGGATATCAAAAAAAATTTAATAAAAGTGGGTTGTTAAGGTGGTTGAAATATTTAAAAAAAATCTAATTCAAAAACGAAAAATAATATCAACTAAAAATTTTTGGAAAAAATTAAGCTCTACAAGGGGATGAAGCCTATTTGATTCTTAAAAAAAATCTGATTGAACATAAGGTCTGTTAAATTGTAAAAAACATAATTTAGAGTGCCACACATATCTGTATAATATTATGTATTGTGATGGAATTGAACTTACAAAATAAACATTGTAGTTCACTTGATTTATTTGCCAATAAAAGGTATTTAAAATTATATTATTTGACATGTGTGACAAATTGTGAAAATGATTAAATTTACAATAAAAACTGAAAAATGGCTGGCAAAGTTTCATGTATAATATTAATAATACTCTCCCTAATTCACCCCCTTACGAGTGAATTTTAACCCCTAAAGTTGAGCTTGTGCGGGGAAAGGGACGGCTATTATTATTTGCCGCGGCGCTCCAGGGCGACTTAAAGATGATTGATGGTGCCATTTGACTTGCAGGTGAGGAAAACCCAGAAAACCTCACCCACCATCATCGAGACGGTAATGCACGGCGATTTTATAATCTGCATGTCATATCAACAGAAAATTGAATTTCTATTAATACGGCACACATCAAATCCTATACAGAACCATGCAATTTAATTAAAAATCCACATGGTCTGATTTGTGATCCGAAGCCCGTCTGTCTCTGACCATAAACTGGCCTATAAATGAATATAAGCGCGTGAGACCGCTTCACCACCGACCCGATCAAATAAAATAATATTTTTTACACAAAAAGCTTTCTACATATATATTTATATACAGGGTGTCCCAGATTTTATTAAACAGGCTTTAACTTTTATAATAATTATCACAATTAAATGAAATTCAAGTCGAAGCTATACTGACTTGAGGGCTAATCTGATGAGCGTATTTTCCAATATCTAGAACTTCCGGTCATACCTGAAATGACCTTAAATTTTGTTATCTCAAATAGGACACACTATATATTTCAACAATTCTGAATTCTCTAATCAATTCTAAACATTTTTCATGTAATATGTCGTATAGCTATCTCTAACCGTTCCTGATAATTTGGTGGTTACACTACCTTATGATTCTTGTTCGAAAATAAAATGTAAAAATAGTACAGTTTATTGATTGTTATAAAAAGGGTATACATAATTATTATAATAAATGTTCGAACTGTCTTCCGTCCTCATCAACATAAGCTTGAAATCGTTTTAGGAGTTCCTTTGTACAAGATGCTCTTATCATCTCGGAAGTAATACTATGGCATGCCCCTCTTATTTTATTTTTAAGATCATTTAAATCAGTTGGTTGGGTTGTATAGACGATGTTTTTGAGATGGCCCTATAAAAAAATTTTAATGGGTCAAATCAGGGGAACGCGGCCGGCCACCTTATAGGTCCCTTGTTTCCAATCCATTTATTGGGAAATCTCATATCCAGGTAATTTGTGACAATTCTATTATTGTGTGATGGGACACCGTCCTGTTGGTAGAACATGGTTGCGCGATCGCTAAGCGGAATGTCTTCTAACAGCCGGGGAAGACAGTTTTGAAGCAAAATGTAAATACCTTACCCCATTTAACGTGCCATCAAAAAAATAGGGACCTATTAGACCCATACTGTTTGGAAAAGACTTTCTCTGACTCAATGTGGATTTTCTACTGACTGTTAGTGAGAATTGTGGCGATTTACCACTCCATTGTTGTAAAACCTTGATTCATCATCCCATAAGATTTTCTCCAAAAACGTAGGATCCTCAAAAATGATAACTTGCACAAGAGATATAAATTGCAACCTTCACTCGTATTCGGTAGGACGAAGTGCTTGAACAAGAAATATTTTATAGGGATGGTATTTATCTGATTTGAGGATCCTGTGTACAGTACTTTTGCTAATTTCCATTTCTAGAGAAATTTCTCTAACGGAAGCTTTTGGATTAACATTTGCATAAGCCAATAGGTTTATCGAATATCTTCCTTTCTTGCAGGTGCCTCATGATGGAAATGTTTTATTGAATTCGGAAAAGAACCAGTTCGCATTTTTGACTTAATCAAGGAAAAAGTATACGTTGCAGGTGTCCTACGATCGGGAAACCGTTGTTGATACACTCTTCTTGCATGACGCCCATTTTTTTGACACTCACCATATAAAAGTAACATATCAACACATTCATTGGGTGTGAAAGTAAAAGGCATTGTACTTGGAGTCGTTACCACTAAAAATAACCAAATAGTTGTCAACAGCGATGCAAAATGACATCGAAAGTTTGACAAAACAAAGCCCACTAGATATGTCTAGATGGGTAGCACAAAACATACATAAACACAATGTGTAACTAGGAAACTACTAAAGAAGTATCAGGCTTTTCTAAAGATGGAAAGAAGGCACTTCAAATGTTCATATAATATCTAATGTTAGATTTTTTTGTTATAAAATGTCCGTAAAATTTATTAAATTGTACTATTTTGATTTTCAGTCAAAATACTTAATAAATGTAACCTCCAAATTATCAGAAACGGTTAGAGATAGGTATAGGACATGAAAAATATGTAGAATTGATTGGAGAATTCAGAATTGTTGAAATATACAGTGTGACCTATTTGAAATAACAAAATTCATGGTCACTTCCGGTATGACTGGAAATTCTTGATATTTGAAAATACGCTCATTAGATAGAAAACATATCATTGTAGCACCTTTCTAAATTTCATTTAATTCTGATAATTATTATAAAAGTTACAGCCTGTCAAATAAAAGCTGGGACACCCTGTATATATATTTAAAAATAATCTTAAAATATAAGGAAAAGTCAGTTAACTAACTAATAATGTTTAGAGATGGTTTTCTACGCATCAAAAACGAAACAAATATAACAAAAACAAAATATTCATTTATTCGTTCATTAATAGTTTTAGTGTTTCAAAAAAGTATGATTTTAATAATAATAATTACTGTTAATACAAACACAAAAAAAAAACAACGATATTGGCTCTTGTATAAAGTTTTGAACCGAACTTACAAATTATAAAATTATTGAATTTTAAATTTATCGAGAGCCGCCACTGTCAGTAAACAACATACAATTTATTTATATGGAAAATCGCCAAGGGATGAAATTAAGTAGAAAAGTTCAGGTGTCATTGTTAAAATTTTCAAATGTAGTTAAAAAATCTGAGCGATTTGATGTTTATTGGAAAATAATATTAAGTTTGTAGAGGAGTGTCATGGGATTATTAGTTTTGTTGATTTTGAGAATTGTCAAGTGGGATAGATGAATTGAAAGTTCGATAGATTAAATGTAAAATTGGATGTTTATTGTTGGAAGAACAGAAGCTGAAAACTAGAGTGGGAAAGCAGTAGCGAATAAACAGACCTGATCAGAATGAGAATACACAATTATGGAGAAAAGCAAAGCAGCTGAAGCACCATAAAAGAAGAGGCCGTCATTTCTGTTTGTTTCGATAAATTTTAATTTTTTTTTTTCACTGTTAAATTCTTTTTTTGTACATTTTCAATTGATTTTGTAGATTTTCAACTCGCCCCATCAGTTGAATATTTTTTTTTTAATTGAATATCACTATATATTTGAAACGGTAAATAAATTAGTAAACAAATAGGTAAATAAAATAGAATGTCAAAAATGATATGGATTTATAGGACAGAATTGTAAAAACTACGTTAAGCTCGTCTGAAGAAAAAGAAGAAGTAGGTAGTAGGTCATAAATAAATCAATAGAGATATGAAAGACAACAAGAACTTGAAAGAAGAGGAAGAGATAGATACAAAAGAAGGCAACGGGACAGTAAATCCAACACCGGCAGGGTAAATATTTGTTAAAATTTGATTCAGATATATTACTGGATAATAATATAATGCCCGAAAGAAATTAAATATAAATCAAACTTCTTTCACTACTATCATCATTTAAATGTTTGGCACCGTGAGATAAAAAAATAACAATCTAACATTGAAAAATTGTAAAAAATATCTTATTCAAATTACATGAATAATTTTTAAATTAAAAATGGCAAACCAAAATGCCAACCATAAATTTAATTAAATAACATTAGCATTAAACTTGAAGAAGCATGTTACAGCTTCTTTTACTCATTATAAATTATTGCTAATTTTTTTTATGGAAAATAAGAAATGTTTTAGGATTTCAATTCATTGATAAAATTATAATTTTTTGTACATTATATTTTTATTTACTTAGATCAGTAAACAACATACTACAATGTTTTTTGAACAGGTATAAATAAATGGGGAACTACTTACATTTTTTAGTCTTCTCTGCTTCAATTAGAAGTGGCACAGAAGCGATTAAAACACAAAAAATAATTAACAATGTCCATGGGGGCCCAGGCCCTCTATTTCTCAACATCTTGGTCAATTTTTTCCGCTACGAACACAAACCATCGCTAAGTCACTGAAAATCCGTAAAATCGACACATTTTCGCGGATAAGCAAAATCTCCGCGTTAGTTTTAAGTCAAAAAACGTTTGAGATTCATTTATGTCTTTTTGGTCGGATATAATTGATATGTGTTAGAAGCTAGTCGGTAGATATGTGTTAGTTATTGGTAACGTCGAGAATCTGTAGTTTGTGATTTTACACGCGCTGCCCGCGCACGATCCCACAAAATCGATGCCGGCGTCGGCATCAATGGTAGCCATTTTATATTCTCAACGGTATCTGTGTCTTAAAATTGGAACTAAATGGAGTAAAAGGATCCTGCTATTTTTTTAAATAACGACCAACCGTTTAACTAGATTTCTTCCAAAATTCTGAAATTCAAGTTAAAATATTTTATCTTGTTTTATTTATTCTATTTACTGCTCTATACAGGGTGTCATATTAAAATTAGAAAAAAGAACAACTAGAGATTTTGCAATTAATAATAATAATATTTATTTACCAGAAATATATACATTCAGATACAATAAAATACAATAGGAAATTCGAGAGACGCTAAAATGGTGGTTCCCACCTTATCGAGACTGAGGCCCACAAGGGTAAACTCGTAGCGTAACAAAAACGAGAAATGATTTAACTTGGAACGAAAGACCGAAAGCCGATAGTAGTATTAGGACGTTGAATTTTTTGGTTTGTGAAGCATTGGTAATAATTAGGTTAAACCACGTGATGATTTTCATAAGGCTTGATTTTTAAAACCATTCTATATTGCCTTCTGATTAGGGTTTACAAACTTGTTTGAGCAATTTATCCAATAATAACTAGCCCTTTTACCTCTTAAAATATTTGGACTCCTTACTTCGCCTATTTATATAATATTAATAAAGGACAGAAGGATAAGTATTGCAACTATGTTAAAAGAAATAAATTGGCTTTCAGTTCAAAATTATGTTCAGTACATGACTGATATTTATTTATAAAATAAAAATAATATAGTACCATTGCATCAGATCTATTAGAAAAAATTCAATATAATTCGCAATATCACAAATATAATACAAGAAGCCAATCTGACTTTCATGTACGGCAAGCTATCACTAAAAGTTCCCAAAATTTAATTTTTATTAAAGGTTTAAAAAATGTATTAGACTGTCTACAGAAATTGAAAAAAAAAACAACAATAAATGTATTTAAAAGAAACCTCAAACAATACTTGATAAATAAACAGAACGAATAAACTTTCTTGTGATAATACTCTTTAAACCTGCCCTTTTTAAGTATTTCCCTTAATTTATTGTTATTTTACCCCTCGTTTTACCCGCATTTATTATAAATTATTTCTGTTTTGAGATCATGTACTTTATTTTAAAAAATTACTTGATGTTATATTAATACTACTTACTATGTTTAAATTATTAATAGTTTTGCGACGATAGGTTATAGCAACTTATAGTCAGTTATATAGCCACAAAACTATTTTGGTGTTAACGTAGATCCATAGAGAGCAATGTAATTTACAAAGACCTTCTTTCAACATACAAATAAATGACACCTTTATAATTAAAATAAAAAACACAACAAAATACCTCGGTATTTTATTTATTGAAGAAATTTATGACTAGAAGTTTACTAATTATTATTTACAATTCGCTGGTTGCATATCTAATCCAAAATCGTATAATAAAAATTTACTACACAAAACCAGCATTATATCCTAGCTCTCTTTTATATAATAAAAAAGTGCTTTGTATAAAAACATTAAATTATCTGTCTTGCTGTACCTTTATTTATGGAAAGCCTGAATTGAGATACACTACAAATTATTTGCAATAAATATCAAAAGAAGTATACATTTTTAAATAATTTGACATTTAAGAGCCATTTACACATCACAGTTGACATCTTGATACTTGACAGGCACAGCCAAGTATTATTCTGATTTTTGCCAAATAAAATGACCGGTCAATTATTCTATGGGGTTGCGACAGAGAGCCAGTAAATTTGATGAAGGTGTTTTTGTGGCTAGGGGCGAAATAGTAGTATGCTTAAGTTAGCACTACCATAAAAAAGTCATTTTTAAGAAATTGCTTTTATATTTTTCATAAATTGGCAGTCTTGACTAATTTCGAATAAAAATAGCCTCCAAAATGGCTATGGTTGCAAGTATGAAATTTCACCTTTACTATCAACAGCTGTTGTTTGACAGGTCATTAGAGAATGTTTGCAGTTTATGGAATTTTAAGAATGTTAGGAATGTTGACATTAGAAATAATTGGAATTTCTAAAATTGTCACATAAGAAATGCATATGCGGATTTTAAGAAAATTTATATTAAAGTAGTTAGAATGAACCGAAAATTCTGAAAATCAATAGGGTTCTAAGTTATAAGAAATTATTCAAGAAAATCAAAACCGCAAGTCAATCAGAACTTTCGTTCTAGAGTTATCGTGCCGGCACGTGACACGACATATCGTCCCAACGACAATTCATCCCAGCGACAACTCATACCTTAGAAAAAAAAATGACAAATCATCCCACGACAACTCATCCTTCTGGCAATTCATTCCACGACAACTCATCCCACAAATATTCTAAAAATCTGATTCTCTTATGAATACAAAGTTTTATGCTGTTTTTAATAATATTACTGAAAATAAATACACAGAATCAGATTTTTAGAATATTTGTGGGATGAGTTGTCGTGGGATGAATTGCCAGAGGGATGAATAATAATAATAATAATAATAATAATAATAATAATAATAATAATAATAATAATAATAATAATAATAATAATAATAATAATAATAATAATAATAAATAATAATAATAATAATAATAATAATAATAATAATAATAATAATAATAATAATAATAATAATAATAATAATAATAATAATAATAATTATAATAATAATAATAATAATAATAATAATAATAATAATAATAATAATAATAATAATAATAATAATAATAATAATAATAATAATAATAATAATAATAATAATAATAATAATAATAATAATAATAATAATAATAATAATAATAATAATAATAATAATAATAATAATAATAATAATAATAATAATAATAATAATAATAATAATAATAATAATAATAATAATAATAATAATAATAATAATAATAATAATAATAATAATAATAATAATAATAATAATAATAATAATAATAATAATAATAATAATAATAATAATAATAATAATAATAATAATAATAATAATAATAATAATAATAATAATAATAAATAATCAAAAATTAAAAAAATAAATAAAAATATTGTTGTAAAATATGAGGGCCTTATAATATGAGTAATATGTTTATGTTTATTACATTTATAAACCTTTAAATTATATTTTTATTGTTTTTTCAAAAATTAAATGTATTTGCAGTTCCGTCATTGCACTTGAAAAGGTTTTAGTTTATCATTCAGTTATTTGTGTTTCAATACATAATCGAAAGTTTAATTTAAGTTTAATTGAAGTTGAATTTTTTCAAGACCAAACTGGATCATTTCGTGATTGAAAAATCCACTATCCAAGTTAACATGATAAAGCATGCTTAAGCCCGATCTAGGGATTTTTTCAAATTTAATTGAAAAGCATGATAAAGTATGCTTAAGCCCGATCTACGGATTTTTTAAATTTATTTTAAAAACATGATAAAGCATGCTTAAGCCCGATTCTGCGCTGTGGATTATACCGGTATTCCGATTTATTTATAACTGTTGGGGATGAGATGTCGTAGGATGAAATGTCGTTGGGATAAATAGTCGCAGGGATGAATTGTCGTGGGAAGAATTGTCGGGATGAATTGTCGTGGGATGAGTTGTCGTTGGGACGATATGTCGTAGAACCCTGCCGGCATATATACACACAGACGACCAGACAAATTTTTTTTGCATTTTTGGAAATATGAGAAAAAGTTTTTAAAAATGGGAGTAAGAAAATTTTTTCGTCTGCACGAATGCAATACTGAGGCCCCATAGAAAGGACTTCAGTAATAAAATGTTAATAAACAAAAATGTGTCACTGAACCTTCTCACTGTACAAAGTACAATGACAGATTGTGTGTGACAAAACATACGACAAAATAATAAAAAATAAAACATTTAAATATACTTTCCAATTATTTAATTTCTATTTTTTTTTTATTCAATTATATTACGGAAAAAAGTTCGTGGTGTTTTTGTATAAATTCTTTTACATATCTTTTAAATTTGTTTATTCTTTTTATTTCTCAGAGCTCCGTTGGAATGCTATTAAATTTGGCCCCAAAAACTGATCACTATTTCGCCCAACTCATTTATTCATTCCTGGAAGCAAATAATTATCTGTGTTTCTTGTATTATATTGATGCAAAGGTGTTTGTAGTTCATCTTGATTTTAAAATTGATGGGTGAGTGTTGATTGATAGAATAACTGTCGTAAGTCAAATATCTAGGTTTCTTGATACACATTTTCAGTAGGATACCTTCTATTTTTGTTGAGCAATATTTTTTAAAAACTCTTTGAATAATCTCGATTGGCTTTAAGTGCGTTTTAGTGACTCCACCCCAACCAATTATTCCATAGTTAAGATGAGATTCGAAAAGGCTATGTAAGTATTGAATATGTTTGTCCCTAAATATTTAATTTTATTTTCAGGTATTATATATAGTCCAGGATCCGTAAGTAAGGTCGACCTTCACCCATCTGTTTAATGGATTTTTTTTTATTAAATAAAATAGGTTTTTAAATATACCACAAATGGGTTGCCTAAGAAAATACGGTCACTGCCATTTTTTGTTTTCCTTTCTGTGTACATATAAGGAAAGTCTACGGATTTATAATAAAAGTTGCTTATGATGTTATTCTCTATTATTTTGTTCTTTTACATGATTTCTCTAAAATGGACCTAATTCGAGATATTTGAGGAAAAGTGCAAATTTCGAATTTTGAAGACAACTCAAAAACGATAAAAGAGAAAAACACCAAATTTTAAACTTAAGCTTTAATCTATCCTGCGGTGAGCTGATTAAAGTTTGGGCATAGTCGAAGCATCTGTAGAATACTTTACAGGGTGTAGTTTTTTTTATTTTAGGAAAATAAATAGTCTGGATCGTATTTTCTTAGGCAACCCATTTGCGGTATATTTATAAACATATTTTATTTAATAAAAAGAAACTTTCATACATTAAATAGATGGGTGAAGGTCGACCTTAATTCGGATCTTAGACTAATATGTGTCGTTCCCGATAGCGACATTTTGAAATTGAGGAAGACCGGAGGTTAGACTGCAAAAATGTAAGTATACTGTTTTTTAAAATTTATAGATATTAATAGGTAGTCAAACCATATTTTTATTTTGGGGAAATCCTCCTCTACCAATTTTTTCAAATTATTCAGTAGCTTCGTAATAGACCGGGAGCCGAGAGGGTTTTTGCGTGTATCATAGGACCCACGCCGAGGCTTTGGGAGGTAATAGAAAACGTTATTCTCCACTTTGAATTCCCGGTATGGTATCCCCAAAGTGTAGCTTTTAGGGGGGGGGGGTGAATTTTCAAACGTGTAATTAATATCCATGCCTCTGGAGCAAAGGCCCCACTTTAATTCTTGTTTTATGTCATCTAGGAGATTGCCAAAGTCAGCGAACTCAATATGCCATACCAATATGGCGTCACTTAAGGTCCGCCATACTAACCGAAACGTGTAATTTTTCCACTATGGACATGTATCATGGGCCCCACACTGTTATTTCGTGATCATTGTTAATAGTGAACTGTACAACAAATATTTCAAAACGCCATACCTCTGAGGCGTTGCCAAGTGGCCGCAATAATGGGGCAAACATGTCATTTTTAGCAATGAACATATATAATAAGTACCGGTATAGGGACCGTGCGTGAAATATAGAGGCAGCACTACTGCCGAAGTTAGCCCTCTCTAGTGTTCAATTTTAGAATTAAATGGGGCAAACATTGCAAGTAAAAAATAAAGGATATTTTTTAAAATATTAAATATAGTTAAATATAGATACCGGCCCGTAACAAACAATCGTTTACATGGTCAAAATGATATAAAATGTGAAAAATTATTAAAATCTAGACATGTATATACATTTTAAGCAAAAAAAATTTAAATGGTTAAGTGACAATAAATTGTAAAGTTGTACCTCAAGCAAGTGTATTCAATGTCAAAATATCGGTATTTAGTAACACTGAATTTAAAAATATTACAATAACATTTTAAAAATGTAAATTAATAAAAAAGATTGAGAATAATAATAATAATAATTCTTTGTTAGTATAAATGTCATTTATCCACCTTAGACGTTTATGAGACACCCAATGCTATACATATTTATACTGATTGCTCACCCATCTATAAAAAAGATTACGAAAAGCGGGTTGCAATGTACACCATAGATAAACTAATAAAGAAGATGGTCGGATTCTGTGTTAATCTTTGGAAACGTAGTGCTGCGAATTAGTATGGAACGGATCTTTTTTGAACTACACTGGCTGATTGATTTGTCAGTAAGAGGCATAAAAAAAAGAAGAGTGTTAACGTAACCGCGGTTCATTCAAATATCCTTTATTTATTTATATTTTTTGGGGTTCATTACTTTAAAAAGAAAAACTAATATTTATATTAAAATATTGTATTTAACATATATATATATATATATATATATATATATATATATATATATATATATATATATATATTTTGATAAGAGAAATTGTTCAATAACATATATGTACACTTTTTGTTTTGTTTTTATAGGAAACACCTGACGCCCATCAAAGTATGGTCCATTTTTACAAGAATGTGGGGAAACTAGTATTCATTTCACTTACAATTGTTCTTTATTGTCACATTATGTATGTATTACTGTATAATAAATAATTTAAATATATTTGTCTTATATTTTATTTCAGTGTAAATATTTTTTGTATACATTTTTTGGGGTTTTATAACTAAAAAAAACTAATATATATATATATATATATATATATATATATATATATATATATATTAGTTTTTTTTAGTTATAAAACCCCAAAAAATGTATACAAAAAATATTTACACTGAAATAAAATATAAGACAAATATATTTAAATTATTTATTATACAGTAATACATACATAATGTGACAATAAAGAACAATTGTAAGTGAAATGAATACTAGTTTCCCCACATTCTTGTAAAAATGGACCATACTTTGATGGGCGTCAGGTGTTTCCTATAAAAACAAAACAAAAAGTGTACATATATGTTATTGAACAATTTCTCTTATCAAAATGTTAACCATTTTTATAAAACTAAGTTATTTTTAATTATTTGACGAAGATTGAGAACGACGCAGTACGTGGAGTGTTCAATCATCTGAGTGCGATAAGGACAATCCACTCTAGTTGTACAGTATATTTTTTCTACGACCCTCTAACGAAAATTTACAATTTTTTAAAATTATTTTGGGTAACTAAGATAAAATTTCCAATTTAAAAATAATTTATGACTTACTAATTTATTTTCATAATTAATTTCAAGAACTAAAAAATATACTGACAATTAGTTTGACAAAATTGTGACATTTAAAAAATTAATAATAGCCAAGTGAACAAATAATGAACTGTGATTGGTGGATTTCATATCCATGCAGTGTTCTTACAAGGTAGAATGGATACATGACTTGAACCCAATGGCTTACTTTTTCATTTTGTAGTCTGTGAGTAGAATAGCTATATCCATGTGGGTGTGGAAAAAAACTATTTCTGTTTATTCCTCATAATGCAATAGTCCATTTGAATTGTTTTAACTTTAAATTAACAAATCTAATTGGTTTAATAAATCTGATTAAAATTTGTTATTCAAAATATTAAGTATAATTTTATTTTCTGTACATAAATGTGTTGCATTATATGTATAATAAATTCAGGATGATATTAATAGGACCTTTCATTTTTAACAGACGAAAAAAGGATATCCCTTAAATTCTGTTATCAATTAATCATTAAGGTACACAGGCCCATCACCAGGGCAAGGTTTCAATTCAAAAGGAGGAAAAAGTGAAACTTGACAATAACTATTAATTATATATAAATTAATAAAAAATAAAGGTGAACTTTAACAATAAAATTATTTAGTATAGGTTTACTACAATTTATGAAAATATAGCTTAATTGATTAATCTCTTTACTACACAACTTATTAGTTATAAATCAAAAATTGAAGAATTTGTTAGTACTTGCCAACTTTAGCCAGTAAGTGAAAAGCAGCAACTCTTGAGGTTTGAAAATATCTTCTTTTGAGAATTTGCTTTCAGTTTACTGTTGCCCGCATCCCACCACGAGGAGGTAAAGCAGTGGACTAATCACCGAGGATGCTTTTTTTATTTTATTTATTCTAAAAAAGGAGCACACCTAACAAACAGTACCATCTCTACATAAAAAAAATATCAAAGATTATAAATAAATTGTTAACCAAATATAGAGATAGTATTGGTAAATAAAATGAAAATAAACACAAAACGTAAACACAACAGGAGCATTCTGAAACAGAAAAATAGATTAGATTTTTGTTTTTTGCATTTATTATGTACTTTTTTTGTATTTTCTTATTTTTCATTTTTTTTGTATTTTTGTAGTTTTAATTTTTTTTGTATTTTTGTAGTTTTTCTTTTTTTTGTATTTTTGTAGTTTTTCTGTTTTTTTTGTATTTTTAGTTTTTTTAATTTTTTTTGTGATGCCTTTCTAAAACAAAAAGTAAATAAAAATTCTATAAAAAAAAATCAGGTACATAAATTCTAAAAAAGCATCAATTTTTTATTTTTTGTTTTTCAGTCTTTTATTAATTTTGTAGTCATTACTGAATTCATTATAATATTTACGAATGATTAAAGTTACACATATATCCAACAAATCTGAAAGAATTTTGGACCGGTGGGTTTCACAAGAAAACCAATCAAAAGAAACAATAGAAATTAGATATGACTTAATTTTAGATTTAATATCACAAACGTGTCCATATTCTTTCAGAGCTGTATAGATAATATCATACACGTCAGAAAGAAATATTACAACATTTTCAGTAACATACGTTATCCTTTGTTTATCATCATTTTCTTTAAACATGGTAAACATATGTCGTGCCTCTAATGCATCTGCCAAAAGATTGGTTCTGCAAAGATCACAGTCGACATTTTTTATTTTTTTTACAACAAATCCAGCAACATAAGTTGTGGCTTGGGAATCAAATTTTTTGTCTGACAATGATAATTTGCGGTTTTTATCAATATTTAAAGTGAACATTTCATTGTACTTATACACTTTTGAAGGCTTCGGTTCCTGACTGACTAAAAATATTTCTAAATTATCTAATAAAGAGCCTTCATCTTGTTCACAATTGGCACCATAACTTTTTCTTGAAACTAAATTACTTAAGACAAATATCTTTAAATTGGATACAAATTGAAAACAATTAGGGTTAGTATTTGCAGCTCCACACTGTCTTATGGACCCAAACATATTTTCAATAGGATCTTGGTTTAAAGATCTGGGTCTTAAATATTTCATCCCCAATGAAGAACAGGTATTGAACAAATCACGAACCCCATTAATGGTTATTAACCAGCAGTTTTTAAAAGGTAAACTAGATTTTACTTTATTATTTTTCCTTACAAATTTAGGATGGAAAGACCAACTCTTTATTTTACTTTCTACTTTCTCCCAAATATAATAAATTAGTTTGGCAAATGGATTCAGATTCCGCAGCCATAGTTCTCGAATTCACACACACACACACTTTCTCCCAAAATTTAAAATGTGCCGATTTCTTAGAAATACACCTTCTTAATGGTTTTCCACAATCTGGAGTTGGTTTGCTTCCATTTAAACTGTCAAACAAATTATCTATGTCTTCCACAAATTCTGCAGTATCAATTGCAGATGCTGCTAGACTTCCAGGAGCAGAACCAATCATGCTTTCTATAGCTGCAGACATTGTATGGCTTAGAACTTTAGCGGCAACTGATACTTTCATTTTTAAACGGTTGTTACGGCTTACATCAAAATATTGCTCCCTGATTTTATAAAGAGTTTGAAATCTTTTTGACCGATCTAAATTATATGCTTGCTTGATAAAATCTGAATTGGCGTATTTATTTCCATCGTACTGAATATGATAATTAAACAAAGCATTTCTGGTGCACTTAAGTAAATGGCAAACATCAAAAAGAGTTATAATTTTCTGTCCATTTAAAAAAAAATGTGGCTCTAAATTTGTTACAGTCCCATCCTTTGTTCTCAATGATCTTAAAGCTACCCTATTTTCCCCCATCAAATCACAAACAGTTGCTAAAACCTTTAAACCTATATTTTGAAGAGCCGTAATAACCTCTTTTATTAACTCAATAAGATCTTTACTATTTATAGCATGACGTGTAAAATAATATGCTATAGGCTGTTTCCAAACTCTTCTTAAACCGTGAATCATAAAAACTAAAGCATGATCGGCTACTTCTGGGCGTCTACCTAATTTTTTTCCCAAGTCAACATATCCAACAATTTTGTCATTAACTGTATCAAAAGTGAGTTTTTCGGTTAGAGCTATTTCGTCGAACATTAAAATACAATTCCTATCAATTTCTGGCATTTTTCTAACAATTTCTTTAAATCTGGAAAACACTGAATCATTTATCCCCGTTTCAAAAGGTAAATCACTTAAAATTTGTTGGATAGTAGATTTACTAGGCAACGAAATGCATTTTCTTAAAAAATTATATGCTCTTGGACCATTTTTATATAATGCTATAGAAAAAAATTTATTTTGAGTGGTCCAAGAGGGTTTCTTTCTCTTACAATTTTCTAAACTACTTTTAAAGAATTTAATTCCAATCGGATCTAATTTATTATTAAAATCTGAAAATAACTGAGTTTTGGATAATTCAAAGGCTTTCTTGATTTTATTTTTGGAAACACGTAGAGCTTTCTTTAGCTTACAAATTCTAACGTTTTGTTCTCTATTAATAAAATACAGCTTTTTCTCTTTGGGACTTAAATTTTTGACTTTACTTTCATTTATTTGTTGCATAACAGTTTTTCTCCGTTTGGAGGGTTGTTCAAATTGTACATCACTAATATTTAGTTTCCGTTTGCAACTAATTTCTTGATTTTCGTTGCTGATTAGCAAATCTATCTTATGCTGCTGTGTTTGTGCTTCAGCCTCAATATATTCTGAAATCTGACTCTCGGGTTGTATATTTGAACTGGATGCATAATTATCTAAAGAAATTGGTACAGAATGTACAACTAGTCGTTTACGTTTTGAGGAAACCTTACTAAAAGACTCTGGCAAAAAATGATCTTCACAAAGATAGCGAGTATTATTATCTAAAGTTAAATTTAAATTCTTAAACCAGTTCTGGCGAACTTTAACATCAGAAGGAAAATGAAAAAATGCTTTATTTGAATAACCAACTTGCTGAATATTAGAATAATACTTATTTAAACAATTAGGAGCTAAACAAGAATACTTAACTATACCCGGGCCAGACATTTTTGTTTCAAATATTAGAAAAGGAATTGTTGAAATATGAAATTAGATACCTATATATCGTTAAGGCTAAGAAAACAATGATAAACAAAGCCCTTAAATACTTAATATTAAATTAAAGTTAATACTTACTAATTACATCAAATCAGCACAGTTTGTTTCTTAACCTAAAAATAACTTACCTACCTATGTAACTTACATCATAAAATAAAAATAAGTTTTATTTTATCATCATATCCCGCCTTCCGCCATCACGGTTTTTCATTTTTTACAAGGTTGTCAATCCCGTCTTTTAAAAATCTCAGAAATAGTATGGACATTGTATGGATGGTATGGTGCGCATGTAGATTAATAAAAAATTAAAATAAAATGAATTTGAAATAACTATAATCTCATGAAAGTTTACGGAAACCGGCAACATCGCTTTCATACTATTGCGATGGTGGCGCTAACTAATAGTATGCTGGGAACTACGCCGTGTTGACAGTGGCGGGCATTTAATAAATTCATCTTGTTTTATAATAATTTATCTATGATGTACACTGCTATATTGCCTTTCCTAGTGCCCACGAAATAGGTCGTTCTAGCTCAAATGTGTTTTAAAATAAAATTTCAGCGTTTTATTCTTTAGAAAAAGAAAATAATTACTTAATTCAAGACAGGTTATTATGTATTTTGAGAGTTGAGTTTCCATGTAGTTAAATAATATTAAGAGATCTAATCAATTTTTATAAGGATGGATGTAATTAATTTTAGACCACTCTCATTTCAGAAATAACACTATATAAAACACATAATTGCAATATATAATACAACTTTGTAAAGGTAATGTAAACAACTTTAATATGAGATATAAACAACTTTTGTAAGAGTTGTAATTGGACACTTATCTATTGTTCTGAGTAATGTTTAATAGTAATGTTACTAAAAATTTTACAGAAAATCACTGCATTTTTAATATTTTAACATTTGTTGCAATCTCTTTTGACACTAATTGCAATGTATTTTTTTTGTGTCATCGGCATCAACTGCTTCGTTTATTAGCCTCGTGTTCTGTGTAGGCTTTGTTACTGTTTCCCAACTTTAAAATTATGATTTGTTTATTTTAGTGATAAATGAGAAATAGTTAACAAATTGTATGATATGTTTGTCAAATTGGACATTCTAATTTCACAGTAACATTCTACATTAGTTTTAATTAACAGAATAAACCATTAATTATCTATAAAATTATATTTATATAAAATGTTCATTTAAATATGAAAAAATCTTAATGACAAAAAACACTAAAGATTCTAATTTCATAAACCGGTTCTGTAAATGATTTTGCTCAAAATTGATACAAGATAGATACATATGGATAAGCAATCTATGTAATTATGTATATCGTTGGGTGTGAGACACGAATTGTGCTCTGTGGAAATTTATAAAATTTCTTTACTACTGAATCAAATCCAGGTTTCCAAAGCGATATGTTTGTACATCCACGGACGCAACAAGTTTTTTCGATAATGATATTACGAAAATAATTCGATTTTATTTAATTAATAATTACTAAACAATAAATGCCGTATACAACATTAATAAATCTCCCCCAAAGTGCACATTTTTGTCACCAGTTGGTGTTAAAGTCATGACGCACGGTCCCTATGACGTTTTGGACTTCCACAGCGATAGCCTGTCGCTAAAGGAGTACCATACCGAAAAAACTTTTTTTTTTGTTTTTAGCGACGCTCTGGAATGACTAGCTAGAATTGATTTCAAACTTGTATTTACAGGTTTTTGATGTCGCTGATTATGAATTTGATGTCAAACTTGTAGAAATCAAAATAGTGGACCCAATATGGCGGACAATAAAATGTTAAAATTCGTAGATTGTTCTAAAAATTTGTATATACAAGTTTTTGAGGTCATTACTTGTGAAATTGATGAAAACATATTAAAAATGCCGGATCTAATTTGACGAACAAAATGTTTTAAAATGCTTCCATTTTTCTGAAAATGCGTATCTATAGAATATCGAGGTCAGTTATGATGAAATCATTAAAGTTTATCGTTAAACTACTGATCAACGAGAATTATTAATATTATACAAAATAAAATATTTATAAAATTAAAACGCCCCTACATGCCTACGATACATAATCTGGTATATATAAAGAATTCAAGTAAACATTAATTTTTTTATTAACTACAAGTATTAGAAATTAAAAATTTAAAAAAACCGACTTCAAAAACGTGCAGATGCCATTACCATATCTTAACCAAAATAATATGGGACCACCCCTGAGGTACCCCCTTACTAACAAAAAAGAATCATATAAATCGGACAAGGTGGTAAAGCATTATCGCTAAACATACATAAAAAATGAAGAGTTTGAGGATTTTCTCATGGACCCAATTATTAGATTTTGACTAAATTTATATGGGACCACTCCTGAAGTACTTCCTTTCTAACAAAAAAAGAATCATTAAAATCGGAGACCGTGTTAAAGAATACTCGCTGAACATACATAAAAAAAAAATATCGCGACGAATTGATAACCTCCTCCTTTTTTGAAGTCGGTTAAAAAGTACCTACTCAAGTTTATTTGAAATTTATTTTTAAAAAATGGAACGTCATCTGATAGGTCTGCATTGTAGTCAAATGCATCCACATTCGTTTCTATAATGTCATCAGTTAAAGCGTCGCCATCCTCATCTTCATTTGTTTCTTAGTCATAACTAGCTGTTTCTTTAAATTTTAGTTCAAGTCATTATTGCATGATTGAATTACTAAAGTAATATCTTCGTTTATTTATTATTATTATTAATATTATTATTGTTATTAAAAATTTTGTCTTTTAAATATAAATTTATTAACTATATTAAGTATTTTTTTAGAAATATTTAATATTATTTTATATTATTGTGACGCGAAGCCATCTTTATTCCTTGTTTACTCCTTACCCGCGGTATGAAGTCTACCGCTGGTCATATAAAAACAAACGCACCGCTTCGAGAAACTACCGGAGTGATACCTTTGTGGCGTATGAGTTATAGAAAGGCAGTTCCCAATCGTTCTGGGTCGCCTAGAGTGTTCTGGTACAGAGCTGGCTTTATACAAATAGCGCGAGTTTGTTGTGTTGGACAGTAGAGACAAATTGTAATAAATAAATTAGAATTGTGAGTGTCAAAGTATTATATAAATTAATTAGTACGTTATAAATATATTGTAAATAGTGTTTTAAATAAATAAACTATAAATAAAATAAACAAACGTTACATTAACCTTCCTCGATGGTTTGTGTCGTTTCCTGTTCCTCTTGGTTACGCTCCTCAGTCTCAATATTTTGCAGAACTATTTCATTTATGGTGTTTGGAACAGCTTCACCGTCAAACCTCTTGAAAGTATAGCCATCATTAGACAAATCCCAACCATGATGGGAAGCATTTTCGTGCACTGTTGGAACTTTCAAATGGGCGTTACACCAAATGTCAGCAACGTAATATACTCGCAATAGTTGATATAACTCAGCTTTGCATGCTGGAATAGTCGAGGCATCAAAGTTTCGTAATGTCTTGTTGAATAATTATTTATCACTCTTCATGATGTAAGATTTTAAAAATAGAGCCAATTTGACTTCGTTAACGTTGTTGATGTGGTTTCGTACGAATCGATGTATGGCTTGTTAATTTTTCTATATAATAGAGGAATAAAAAACAAACCTGCACACAAATCGTTCAAGCACGGAAAAACTTTCTTCACGTTGTTAATAAAAGCATCTTGGAATTCCTCTTTCTGCAAAACAATTTGCAACGGTTTCTTCTTTCCTTTGCGGTACAAAGCTGGGATATAATCGCACCAGCTCATTGCATGAAGACCTGCCAATTATACGATTAATTGTGCACTTTAGCGACATGCCATGGGTAAGGCAGTGATATATTCGTGCTTTATACTTTAAAATACATATAAAAATGCCAGTATGGCACTTAACCTATGAAAATGTGACAACTTTGAAAGCCAATATCTGACGTTAGCGACATTTCATCGGCATGGCAGTGATATATTCGTGCTTTATCCTTCAAAATACATATAAAAATGCCACTATGTGCCCCAGTGGCCTTTAATACACCTATGAAAATGTGAAAACTTTGGAAAACAATATCTGACGTTGGCCACATCGCATCGGTATGGTGCTAGTAGAACTTTGTTTAGGACATCAAAATTAATAAAAGAGACACATGTCTATGGTGCATTACTGCATAACGCATTACTGCATCACCTGCAAAGCTAATCATATTTGCTTTATTTTCAACTAAAAAGAGATTTTTTAAGCAGACTATAAAGAGTAGAGGCCCCAATGCTGTTCCATGAGGTACACCACAGGAGACTATTTGATCGATGCTGGGGACATTTTGTATTTTGGTTTTCTGTTTTCTATTTGTTAAGTAGGAATTCATTAAATTATTGGCTATACTCCTTATACCCATATCTTCAAGGGAATTTAATAAATAATGATAATGATTGACGGTGTCGAAAGCTTTAGCCAAGTCTAAAAAAAATTCTAATTGATAGTTTTTTATTGTCAATTGAACAGTAAAATTTATTAGTTAGTTCCCTTATTGCGTCTTGCGTTGAACCAAATTTTAATTTTAAGCTTTATTCTGGCCTCCAGTGGACTGATTAGATAGGTAGCCATTTTTATATTTTATGAAATATATCTGTTATTTACGTTTGAAGAAGAAAGTTCTTCAAATAAAAGTTACTTACAATATTATTATCTATAATTTTTGTTATATACGAAATTTTCCTTAAATGAGCCGTATTCGGGAAATTTGACAATATTTTTTTATAAAAATTGTTTAAATAAAAGTTGTTTGTAATATAATTTTCTATAATTACTTTCCTATCTGTATACAGATATAAGGAAAGTATAGGAATCATGATTTTTTTCGCCTTCGAGTTTTCGACGGATTTTTACGTTTTGCGGTCCCCTGAATCCGTTTTGACTATTTTCGCGATGATGTCTGTGTGACTGTGTGTGTGTCTGTGTGTGTGTGTGTGTCTGTGTGTGTGTGTCTGTGTGTCGCATAACTCATGAACCGATACACAGAAAAACACCAAATTTTAAACTTAAGCTTAAGCTTAAGCTGATTAGATTTTGGGCAGAGTCGGAACATCTGGGGGGTACTTTATATGTGGTTATTTTTATATTTTATGGAATATATCTGTAATTTACGTTTGGAGATAAACATTTTTTAAATAAAAGTTACTTCTTATTTTATTATCTATAATTTTCCTAAAATTTGACAAAATGTAAAAAAATTTTTTTTTATAAAAATTGTTCAAACAAAAGTTGTTTGTAATATAATTTTCTATAATTTTTGTCCTATTTCTCTAAAATGGACCGTATTCGAGATATTTGAGAAAATGTGTAAATTTCGAAATTTGAAGAAAACTCAAAAACGGATAAAGAAAAGAACATTAAATTTTAAACTTAAGTTTCATTTCGGCCTGACGTCAAATGATTAGATTTTGGACAAAATCGGAACATCTGGGGGGGTACTTTATGGGAGGCCGTTTTTATATTTTATGGAATATATCTGTTATTAATGTTTAGAGAAAAAAATTGTTCAAATAAAAGTTACTTCTAATATTATTATCTATAATTTTTGTTTTGTGTTAAAATTTCCTGAAATGGTCCGTATTCGAGAAATTTGACAAAATGTACAAAATTCTGATTTTTATGAAAATTTTTAAAATAAAAGTTGTTTGCGATATCGATCTCTACTATAATTTTTTTTTATACATGATTTTTCTAAAATGGACCGTAATGGAAAAATTGTAGGAAAAGTGCTAAATTTAAATTTTTTAGTATTTTCGTTTTCAATGAATATCTATAGAAAAATGTTTCGAGGTAGATGTATGTGGAAAATGTATATAATTAGTTAATCCTCTAAACATTTATAGATGTGTTGCAATAGGTTGTACAAAATAACCGGAAAAAGATGGAAGCAGATAGGAAAGTCATGTGTTGGACACATCAGATTTTTTTTATTGCATACGTAATTACTCTAAAATGGGTCCCACAATAGATCTGAAAAGGTCGCGGTGGACAAGGACAAATAAAGTCCAACTCCTAATCTAATCTACTCTAAAATGGACCGTATTCGAGATATTTAAGAAAATGTGTAAATTTAGAATTTTGAAGAAAATTCAAAAACGGATAAAGGAAAAAACATTAAATGTTAAACTTTAGTTTTATTTCGGCCTAAGGTGAAATGATAAGATTTTGGACAAAGTCGAAACATCTGGGTGGTACTTTATAGGAGGTCGTTTTATATTTGTTATTTATGTTTGGAGAAGAAAATTATTCAAATAAAAGTTACTTCTAATATTATTGTCTATAATTTTTGCCTTATGCCAAATTTTTCTGAAATGGTCCGTATTTCAGAAATTTGACAAAATGTGCAAATTTCTGATTTTTAAGAAAATTGTTAAACTAAAAGTTGTTTGCGATATCGATCTCTTTAATTTTTGTTTTTACATGATTTTTCTAAAATGGGCCGTAATAGAAAAATTGGAAGAAAAGTAATAAATTTTAATTTTTCAGTATTTTCGTTTTCAATGAATATCTATAGAAAAATGTTTCGAGTTAGATCTGTGTGGAAAATGTATATATTTAGTTTATTCTATAAACATTTATAGAGGTGCTGCAATAGGTTGTACAAAATAACTGGAAAAAGCGTATAATAACTAGATAGGAATGTCATATGTTGGAAATCTAAAGATACAATTGTCTTTGAGAGTAAATCATTTTTAGGTTACTATAAGCATTTCTTAATTTAGCCGTAATGTGTTCCTTAAATCGCAATTTTGTATCTACAACAAGACCTAGGTTTTTATATTGAGGTGTAATAGGTATTTCAGCACCCCCTATTATTAATTGCGCGGTGTCCAAAATATTTTCATTGCCAAATATTAGAGCCGATGATTTATTGGGATTAATTTTCAAACAATGATCTTTTGGAATACTAAGGATCTTTTCTAAATCTGAATTTATACATTGAATACCTTCTACTTTGTTTGTATATTGAAATGAAAAGTATAACTGTTTATCGTCGACGTAAAGGAGGTAATGGCAATACTCTAGTGCAAGTGGAAAGTTAGATGTATAAAAAGAGAATAATAAGGGGCCTAAAATACTTTCCTGTGGAACACCTGATAAAATTTCTATTGAAGCAGATTTTTAATCAACGCGTTTCTAATTTCTGGGGGCGTGCCCGTAATGAATTTTTCGTCACTACTCATTTTTGTATTTTTTTGAGACCTAATTTTAATAAATTAGCATTAAATTAATTTATTGACACGACAGAAATTGTTCAATTGTTCTCATAGCCAACTCAGTTAAAAACAATTTATTGGAAATAATTTCATTTCAGATTTAATTTTCTATATATTTTTTTAATATATAAGCACATTCGAATAAAAAACAATGCATGAAACACGGACGAAAAGTGTTTTTTTCGGACTCCTACGAGTTGCCAGGCTCGACTACGTGTTGCCTGGCAAGCTTCTCGTAGTCACCCCAAAAACTCAAATTTTCGTCCTTGTAACATATACTACTATTATGTTACAAGAACATATTAAATATTAACAAAGACAATAAACAATTGGGGAAAATGTCCTTTGCCCTTCCCCTATGAGATGGCCGAGACAAAATGTTCTCAATAAATTTGTTTTAATTTTTCGTAGGAGTAGTTATTAAAAATTAATTTATTTGGAAACTTTCAAAGTAATTTATATACTTTTATTTTCGGAATTTTAAACAATTTTTCGTTAGAAATAAAAGTACTTACACATCAGAAGTACAGGAAAAAAACTTAAAAACATGTCTAGCATAATTTAAATAAATGCAACTTTGTGAATAACTTTCTCAGCAAATAACACTCGATGTTAAATTAAAAACCGAAAATTCGAACTTTGAAACATTTTCTAAATAATTTAAGCTCAATGGGATTATTAGTGACAATTTAAACAACATTTACAAATACATTTATTTGTTGCGGAAATTGATAAAATAATGCGTGTAAATATTAATAAATAATGATCAAAACTTGTTTAATTATTAAAATGAATAGGAGAGATAATTGAAAAAATAAAAAATCCTATAAAAAAAATTTTTCAACCATTTTTGATAAGGTCAAAAAAAATAGTAACCAGTTGAGGTCTCGAATTCCAAACTAAACCGTGACAGTTTTGAAATTCTGATACTTGGATTTCGAGACCATTAACCAGTAATATTTATTGTTTCAAACTTGTCTAAAAAATCGATATTTTCTTATCAGTTTTCATATCAATTTATCAATGATTACCTATCCTACTTCAGATAGGTGATAAGCATCCCATTGTCTAAGTCGGTTCCGCGTTAAAGTATAAATAGAAATACTAATTAATAAATTTTGTGTATTACTAATTTTTTCAAATTATTTTCTTTTATTCAAATTCCAACTTTAAACCAATTATGTAATGTAGTCATTTCTGTATAAGCTTATGGTTATTGAAAGACATTTGATACATTTTTTTATGTGATACTGGTTTGGAGTGTTCTTGATTCTATATATTTATTTATTTAATAACATCATAAGTTTCTTTTTTAATTAAGTACATTTATTAACACAACTTCAAATTGTTTCAGTACTTCTTCTTTCTTTAATGCTGAATATGTGGAATGGAATTTGAAATGTTTGTGTTTTACATAATATACCTCTATATTTTTTTTAATAGGAAAGTACTTTAATTTGATCTTAAAAAGAGCCTCTAGAATTTTCTGTATTAACATTTTATTATCCGCGTCTAAAATAAAACTGCAGTCAGTTATGTAAGTACGATATAACATTTATTAAGATTTTATTCAAGATTTATAATATAACTATCATAATTTAAAGCAAGAAATGAGAAGTCATAGCCGAGATTTTTATTGGAGGAAATTTCGAATAAACAAAAGAAATGGGTAATTAGGCAATTCAACGTCCTGTTTAAATGGGTTCCATGGTTAGGTACACTCAACAAATTACAGATATGTAAGAAAATACGATATTTTCATCAAACGAATTAAACACAAAACAAGTAAAATCGACATTCCGTTCTGACAACCATTATAATGTCGCAATATACACTGCATGAAGTTGACACTACACTTTTAGCCGTTTCGTATTAATTATTTAACTTTAAAATTTCACACAGAACTTTTGCAAATTCTTCCGTGGTACTTTTAGTGAGGGAATTCTACTTCTAATATCATATTAATTTATTTCCAAAATTAAATACAAAACAAATAAAATCGACATTCTGTTTAGACAGCCCAACTATAAGTGCCTCTCTTAATTTTCAGGCCACATCGCCTTAGGAACCTAATGGTACGTTTACATCTGACATTTATTGCATGAGATTTATGTCTGACAGTTCTTTAGTCCAGTGTAAACCATTGATCTGGCAACCTAGGGATACGACATGCGTAATCGAAAAGTGGGACCAGGTCCGCCATTACTGTGAGTGCAACTTGTCAATTTTATAGGTTATATCTTTAGTGTCATTTGTGTAATTAAATTTGAATTTAATTTGTGTTTGAGCAAATTTTGAGTGTTAGACACTTATAAAGTATATAATGCCTTGATGTGTTATACGTTCCTGCTCTAGCGATAGACGTTTTTGTAAAAAATCGACTGGAATAAAGTTTCATAGGTTAGTATCAAAATTATAAATATTATACAGGACAGTATTATTACAGGTTTGTATAAAATGTGTAAAAGTATCCTTTTAAAAATGCAAAAAAATCATCTATTAACTTTTGGGCCTACCTATATTGGAATCATTTTTCATACGAAATAATATTTATAGATTTCCAAAAAATCCTGAATTCAGCTGTATATGTTCCAAGCATTTTCTTGAGAAGTACATTAATCGTACGCCATTTCGTTTATCAAATTTATAGGCATTTTTATATTCTTATTTCTATTTAAATATAACCTACATTGGCTGTCCTTCCACCAGTTTTATTTATTATTTCTACAGCTGATTGAAAAGTAGAGCTCCATGTTTTGTGTATGTATGAGTATTGTTTGTTTTATTAGGGTTAATTTAAAACAATATTAATAGACCTTTTTAATTACCTGTTTCTTTCAGATTAGTGTGTTAAAAGGAATTGGTGAAAATAAAGCGATTTGCCAGCTTTGGGGATGTGTCAGTAAAAGTGACATCGAAGTTATTCAACGTTTCCAGAATAAAGTATTAAGGAACATCGTCGATGCACCCTGGTACTGCCACAATACTGATCTTCTTAGGGACCTTAAAGGGGAGACTGTTGAAAATAGAATACAAAAATTTGCCAGTAGTCACCAACAACGACTGCTCCAACATGGAAACCTCGAGATTATCCAACTCCTCAACAATGCCAATCTAATAAGAAGACTCAAGAGAACCAAGCCTTTTGAGTTAGTTCAGTGATGTTAAAGCAGAGTAAAGTGCAGTTAACTGATTTAAACTCTAAGGTATACTAGAAAGTAGAATATCAGTTTGTGAAGTTTTTCATCCCTTGATAAGTTAGAATAAAATTTCTAATTGATCTTAATAATTAGATTGTAACAATCGTAAATGTTTTTTTACTTGGGGCATTTATTAAAAAAACTTTGTTTCAGATTAGTGCATTTAAAGGACTTTGTGGAAATGAAGTGATTCCTTTATATTTTTTGAAATAATGTTTTAAGTATCAATATTTGAGTTTTGTGTATTTTGTATATTTATAAATGTCTTTTTTTTAGTCTAATAATATTTTAGAGAAAAAAATCTAGAATACATTTCTGAAATATTACTATTTAATATCTCTAAAAGATTTAAAATTTTTATTTAAGAAATATTACTGTGTAATATTATATTTACTGGACATTTTTACGTTGTTTACTATGTTAATATATCTTTTGATATTTAAACTCTTGTAGCTTGGTAACCGTGCAGAATTGGATATTTGTTCATAGGACATTTTATGCTTGAAATGAATTCAGGAATATGATATTTAAGTTTGTATAGTGCATATAAGTTCTTATAATAATAAATATTTAACATCAATACTCACTTAGTTTTTTTTTAATAAGACTAGCAACAAAACCATAACCGTTTGTCTAGTATTAAAAATAAATATCACTCCTAGATATGGATAAAAAAATAATAAAACTTTATTCCTTGTACACTTTTATTTAATCACAGCACACATTATTTTCATTTACAATATTTGCTTGATGTTCATATGCCCCAGTCTATTTTGTTCACCTTTTCTAGTGGCTTTTTCTGCTAAACTTTAGTCCCTATTCTACCTCCACGTAGGTAATGAATTATTCAACCATTTATTCAACAACGGGGTTTTACTTGTTTTACAGTAAGATACTTATCTTTAGTGTTCAAGTTTTAGAATTTGAATTTGGATTAGGCCATTTTTATCAATTTTGTTCTTAGAGCTTTTGTAAAAACACTTGGGAAGTACTCTCACAAATTTATTTCTTATTTTGCCTAGCGAAGAAATTGTGTATTAGGAAATATTCTGGTTTTTACCTTAGTGGTCAAGAAAAGCACTTACAGTGGATACTTTTCCTAACTCGATAAACATTTATTACCTAGATGTTGGCCTCCTTTTATCACCAGCCTACAATTTCAACTCGTTTGCTGTTAACTTTAACTTCATCTGTAACTTTAACTATAGTTGAGACTTCAACTTTATCTTCACATTCTTTGTCTGACTTTCAATCATACACGCTTGTGGTGCATGTTGTGTGTTACTACGGTAGGCCTTTACATAAGTAGCCATAATCTCTGCAGATGGTGAGAAGCCCAGCTTAAACCAACTACCATAATATCGTCATTGGATCTATAGGTCTCAAGTAAGATCACTTCATGTTTTACATTTGTTAGAAATGCACCTGCACACCGCTTGTTGTGGCTTCGCTGATTAAGTGAATGTCTTGCATGAAGATATACACCTTTCAGTCTCAATCTACAAAAGTACCAAGACCAAGTAAGATTAATCCACATTTTGATTTCCTGAATAGTGCATCTAACTACACAGAGATTGCTTAGCCATTTTCCGCGAGCCTTGCATTAAGTTTCGTATCTGAATATCGAGCTTCTAGTGTATGAAGATATGTTCTTAATTTCGAGAAAGCTGTTAATTAAAGTAAGGTTAGATTACTTGACATTTGCGACCTTGTACTTTCCGATTTAAAGACAGAAAGCATTGAGCTCATAGAAAAACGAAAAACTAAAGATTGAGCTATTTATGTGCCCTAGTGCAAACGTGTGACGACTGATCCAATAAATCGAACTCTGTTTACTTTTGTCGCTTATGTGAACCAAAAATGTATTATTTATTTTTTCTGTGAATGATTTCAACGCTTTAGGGTTAATTTTACCATTGTGTTAAAGTTTAAACTATTAATTAAAGATTAAAATTACATTTTATGTAAAAATTTCATTTTAAACTTCGTTAAACCCAATGGTGGAATCGGCCCCAAGTTAGTTATATCATGATCATTGATTAGTTGCGATTTTGCAAATAATATATTCTCCAGCGCTTAATAGCCACTTTAGTGATAATTAAATCAGTTATATTTTATTTCTTTCATTTACTTTATTCAACACCTCTCGGCTGAAAACCGGGCATAGTTAAGCTTTTAAATCCCCTTCTTTTATAACCTCGGCCTTCCACCACCAGTCAATGTCAATAAAAAGAAAAATAATTTTTTTATAATTCAAATAATGATACTTAACCAGAAATAGTAGGTACAATAAAAACTTGTAAATCCGGTTCTGCTCTTCCGCCATTTTAGTGAGTGCAAAAGCCACGCCTACCGGTCCCACTTTTGTATATCAAAAATAATACATATGACGTATCCTTACGTTGCCTTATCAATGGTGTAAACACTCAAACATATATCTCCGAGAGAAACTTTTGTGAGTTTACACTGTACTAAACAACTGTCAGACATAAATCTCATGCAATAAATGTCAGATTCAAAACATACCTTAATACATAATTCTAACATAACAAATATGACATTTTAAATCCTTCGCCGTCATTCCGTTGACAGGCAGGTGCCTGGTCTGGTCTAGATGCTTCTACTAAATACCATGGTGTAAGGATACAGGTGAAGCGGTGCGCAGGTTTTATGACGTCAACATCGGTATTGCCACGGCCGCCTATACACTGCCATGCCATTCCATGGCTTTGTTTACATTTTGTAATGATTGTCAAGAAGTTTAATTTTTATTTCCTAGTTCTATAATCATTATAAAACTGAAAATATATTTAGAAGAAAATAACAACTGCGTCAAATAACATCAAGTTATGCTCAATAATACAAGAAAAGTCACTATAGGCAGATAGACGCTTGTGCAAAAGTAATGCCAAATAAAAAAAATATTTTGTGCTTTTATACAAAAAAGTAGGTAATTTATTTCGAATTAAGGAATTTAGCCTAATATAGTTTCTCTTTGGCGTAAAAAAGACAGTGTTCATCTGAAACTGAATTTTTCCATCACAAAACTTGGAAGAGGATTACATCTAGGATTTAAATCTTCATACCTAGCATTGCTATCTGATAGATTGAGATCAAGATGATAGCCAAAACGTACCTAAACTTACAGAGACATTACCATTAAAAAGTTTTAGTGGCTTAGGACGGATAAAAACTGGAACTAATAAAAGGCATATACAAATAACTAATTTAAATGTGAAACTGAAATATGTAGTGTCCCGTGTATAGTGGAAAAATGTTTAACCTCTTGCCAATTAATTAATAATAGGAAGTGCTGACTCATTAAATATGTTTAAAAAGCAAGAAACTCTTGCTCAAAAAGGTATACTACAAAGTGGATAAATTTTTCTGATTCCTTGAATTAAGTAGTTCATTTTAATTTATGTGTATACTCCTGTATATATATTTCTCGATTGTCATATTTGTACTTAGGTTGTGCATTTTTGTTTTTATATTATATTTTGTCTTGATATTAGAATTTAAAAAATTTTAAAATAAAAAATTTCATTTATGAATATTTTGTTTGTTTCTTTTTCTTTGAATTTTAACTTATGTTATCTATCTTTGTTAATAAGAATGTAATTAATTCTTCAACAATAAATAATTTTGAATCGATTCAAATAAACTTGTGTATAATGTTAACGAATGCTGAACAATAAAATTAAGGTGAAATGAATTATGATCAGTATATTTTTTTAGTCGCCAATTTTCTTAAATAATCAGTTTGAAAGTATGTAGTCACTTTTATAGATTATAAATGTAATAATTTAATTTTAAATTAGTCATCAAACATGGCCATCAATAACTTGTATGCACAGATCAATTACTTTCTTGTATGGTTGGGTGCTGGTAAACCCCTTTATGTATTTAATAAATAGAAACACTTTGCAAAACATACTTTATTTTAATAAAAAGCACAGAGGTGTTATTTTAAATTGATTTATTTATGTTTAAAAATGGTTTATACATAATGTTTACTTCTTTATCTTGCTTAACACTTTATAATGTATATTTCATCTTCTAAATTTAAACATTTAGCCCAGTCTCTTAAGGTAGTAAACCCAGGTAAAGGATAATGAACAGTTCTTAAAATCTTTACTTTTCTGAATTTCCACTTGAGAATTATTTTTCAACTGGCTAATTTCTTCTTTCAATGAAAGTATTTCTATATTTGATTTGTTGCATTTTTCAGTAATTTTGTTTAGTTCTTCACGAAGACTCTTAATAGTTTTCTCTAAAATAGTAATTTAATTTCGGTGGTCACATCTGAAACAATAACATACAGTTAATATTGAAATAAAAGCAATTATCACTTCAAAGTTTAATATTTAATAAAAAAATTGTTTTGAAATGATTGTAATGTTAATTAGTATATGCTAAGTTGTGTAATTTTCTTTTCAAAGCCACATTTTTTGTTAATAAGGTAAATTTGTACATACGTTTCTAGTTCTGATGATACCAATATATTTTGAGTGTCTGTTTCCAAACTTTGATTCTCCTTGTCCTGGTCTGCAGTTGATAATTGTCTGGAATGCCCCGAAATATTAACAAAGCTCTCAATAAATGTTTGTCGATATCTTTTTGCCTGCCTTCTTAATCTATCGTCACTTTCTGCAGACAATTGTCTTTTTTTCAATGGGAGATTTTCAGTAGAAACTGCCGTTTGTTTTAAGTTTCTGCCAGTCTTAGTGGAGTAGTTTAATAGCCTCTGTTGTAAGGGTATTTCAAAACTATCCTTCGAAAAATGTATGGAACAAATACAAGCTTAAAAAATTAGGTTTGCAAAAATCATACCATTTTTCAAATTAATTGTATCTTTTCACCCGCAACCGTTGACCCAGACTTTGGCTATATCTGTTTTCGGAAATCCAAAATACTTAATATTTGTTCCCTTTGTTTTTCTTGAATAGTTATGCTGCCAAACACTGCACAACCTGGAATTTTGTTAGTAACTACATACCCTAAAATATAGAAGATTTTAATGTACCAATAATATAATAATAATAATGATATATTAAAATAACAATAATGAATAGAAACTATTTCTTTTATCTTTAAAATACAACAAAAATGTTACATAACCTAACTTTATATCAATTACACTACCAACTTAATTAGAAATTAATTTAATAATACGTACCAATAATTTCTAAACAGGCCTATTGATATATAGAAATGATATTAAATATTAAGATAAATATATCTATAAACTTCTAAACACTACCAGGAAAATATTAGAATAACTTTAAAAGTCGCTTTTTAACATTGGAGACATAGGCAAATCAAAAATATGCTCCGAAGGTGACGTCATGCGCAAGAATGACCAAATTTCGTACCGCTTACCGCTTCATCTGTATTCTTCCACCATGCTAAATACCAACGATCCAACTAAATCATATTTTTGATCCTTATTAATTTAACATAAATATTATAAACATTGCAAAAAAGCCGTTAATACTCTGTTTATTTTTCGTTATTTCTACAATCCATAAATGGAGAAAATCTTAGATAAACAAAAGAAATAGGTAATTAGGTCCAAATGGTTGTCTGATGAATTTGACAGGGTGAGTAAGAAAAATCAGTTCGAACATAAAATTTTATTTTATAAACTTTTTGAACTTTACAAAAAACAGTTATTATTACTAAAAATACATTTTTTGACATACTTTTCTCTGAATTTAGGCACTTTTAACGATATTTTCTTTAAAAATAGAATTACTTCTGAGGCAGTGTTGGTGGAAAAACTTGAATGTTTTGATCCAGTGTCTGTTTTAGAAGTTATTACATATACATATATTTTAAATCTAGAAGGATTGAGATATCATTTAATAATTTTGTCCATTTATGTGCAAAGTATAATAATCATTGTGGATTACGTTTTGGGAGATAGTGACTTGTTTGAAAGTTAAATCTCTTATGGACTATCCCTACAATCTGAAAGAGATCCTTAAATTTTTCCTAACACGAATTATAAAATATTTATATTTTAATCTACTTATTGCATACTGTTTTAATATTTAGAAAAGAAAACACAAAATTTTGTATTTCGTATAAAGGCAGTTTATTCCGCTAATTCTTCCAATATTTTTCAATGCCAAGTTGGTCCCCTGGGTTACTTCAAACTAAGTCGACTACTTTAAAAATATTTTTCGTCCGCTTATTTATTTTAAGTGTATTTTCGATTAATTTAAATTCTTTAAGACTCTTAATAACTTCGTTCTATTTATTGCATTATCGCACGAAAATTGGTTTCGATTCCTAAAAACATTTCAAATTATCAATTTCTTGTATATTATTTTCTTCCTTCTGCTCTCTTCTGCTACTCACTGCAATTTATCTTCCTCTTGCCTCCTGATACATCTTATTCTATTGTATGTGCCTGCCCCTGTTCTGTTATGACTGCAAGTCACTCCCTTTCTACTATTTTCACAACGACTATTCTACTATGCCTTCTAGATTAAATAAACTTTAAAGTTACCTTTAACTCTAATTAATTCACTCTTTTTTATAATCGACATATTAACAAAGCTGTACCATTTACGAGTACTTTTATATTTTTCCTTGTCCTGGTAAACGTATATCCCTACTAATTTCATTAATCACTTTCCCGATACCCTGATTTTATTTTTAATTTAGAATTTAACCAAATCAGTATGGTGCGGTTTAGACAATTTTAACAAATATATAAAATCCTATTGACGTTATTTGATTTTTTCGCTAATTTTCCATATCAAGTCTCATATCATTATGAATATTTAACCTTAATAGGATTTGTTTTACACTGTTATACTCGACTGAAACCTCGTAAAGCCCCCTCAAAGAATTTCTGTTAGCTAGAATAATCCTGACTAAATTAATTATAGGGATGATAAGTGAAACTTATTGCATTAGAACCGGTCAAGTATGAGAGTGTACAAAAGCGATGGAAGTTTCGTTGAAGATATTAATGATACTGAATTTGGATGGTATTTTACTGAAATCATAGTTGACGAAAGTGAAGACAAGTTTGAAGAGATTAATAAAGAAACCAGGTAAGCTTACTAAATAATTAATATTTTTACTAATAATCAGTCCTTAACTCACATTCAAAAATAGTTTGAGAATAATATTAATAATTAATAGTGGTAGAATAGTGGTTTGTGTAACACGAGTGGCCATATTGCACGAAATTTGACCTAGAAAATAGTTTTATTCGAATTTTCATAATGTTATAAATTTTCTTTTATTTTAATAACTATCTTTCCTACGTCCCATTTTCCTAATAAATATATAGATACCAATATATATGGAGAGCGCAACAAGACTATTGGCCCAAGGCTTGCTTCACTACATTTTTCCATTTTCCTATATCCTTAGCGATTGTTTTCCGTTTCTTATTTTCAATGTCTTTAAATCTTGTACTTGTTTTCCACCTTACTCTTGGTCTTGTCCTTCCTCTATTGTTTAGTACTGTCCTGTCCAACACCTTCTTTACTATAATTTTCTCACTTATTCTCCAGATATGTACCAACCACTTTATTATTGGAGCTTTCACTATTTTTGTTATCATAGGTTCTTCATACAACTCGTATAGCTCTTTCCAAACTCCATTTACTTATTTCCACCAGAAATACTCATTAGCCTTCCCGCACACCCTTTCCACCTTCCTTATTAAACATGGACCTTAAGTATTTATACAGTTCTATTCTTTCTATTTTTAGGGTCTCGATCACTGAGTCTCGATACAAATATACGAATAAATATCACTAATAAAATAAGTATCTAACCTCCACCTCATTTTCGCACGATATCAAATTCATAAAAAAATTAATTGGGCCCATCTCTCTCTCTCTCTGTATCTGTAACGTGTGGAGGGTGGGTTACCCCACGGCACTTAGTTCTCATTAGGCCCATTGTGCATCCTCCTAAGATGATAAGCACCTCCTAGCTCGTGAGCCAGCCTACAGATTTAATATATTTGACAACGTCGTCAAGAGGTGGTTCTCTTATATCGGCCGGTGTTAGCCAATACTCACCGAACACAAATCTTCTAATAAATGAGAGCGTCGAGCAATCGTAAAGGATATGCTCGATGGTCTCATCTTCTTGTTCGCATCCTCTACAGAGTGCGGATTCTGACGGCCCCATGATATGGACATGTTTCTGTACTTGGTAATGACCAGTCAGAATGCCTGTGACTAGGCGCAGATTGTTTAGTCATAGTCAAGTATTTGTTTGCTGCAGTGTTGTTAGGATAACTTAAGAGCTCCCTGGTAACTCTGCAGTTTCTTGTTTTATCCCATCTTTCCTTGAATTCTATTGGGCCCAAAATTTAACTAAGTACGTACATAATATAATAATAATAATAATAATAATAATAATAATAATAATAATAATAATAATAATAATAATAATAATAATAATAATAATAATAATAATAATAATAATAATAATAATAATAATAATAATAATAATAATAATAATAATAATAATAATAATAATAATAATAATATTAATAATAATAATAATAATAATAAATGTCTTTATTAACCAACAAAATACAAGGAAATTAAAATAGAATATTCACTATATACATAAAAAATAAGAAAAAGGCAAACGTTGGTTAAAGGGCGCAAAATCAGCTAGGCTGCTCTTCCTTAAGAACCCAAAATATATATACATATATGTATACATATATAAATAAATAAAAAAAGAAAAAACAAATAATATTAATAGTAAAATGTAAGAAATCGCGATTTAGAAGAAAAGTCATAATAAATTTATAACTCATTTATAACACATTTATAACACATTTGCATAAATAAATAAATAAATAAATAGGTGAAATAATTAGTTTCAACACTGTTCGCTAAATAATTTTTCAAAAAGTTTTTGTTTGAATTGAGATATTTTCATTAATTTAAAATTGTCTGGTAGAAGATTGTATGCTTTGAAAATATTATCCGAGTCACACTAAAACTAAATGAAATTGCTTTAGGCATTTTCTAGGATAGGGGAATTGCGGCTGAAAACTGGTTCTAGAAAATTTGTGGGTGGGGGTAAAACCTAAGAATATAAAGTAGTATATAATCTAAGGGTATAACAGGATGAATTTGGACTCTTAACTTCACAATGTAAAATTTGCTATAGACAATTAACATCATTTGCCCTAATCTTGGTGCGTTGCAAATTTGCATTTACTTATATGAAGGCATTTAAATCGCACCGTAAAATTTACAAAACTTTAAAAATGTTTGCTACGACAACAAAGTGTGAATTGTCATTTTTTTAAATCGAGGTCCTTGTCAAGGTTTGAAAATTTATTAAATTAACATTTGCATCTTTCAAACATTTTGCATTTTTTTCTCAAAATTATATGCAAATACGCAATTGAACAGGTGTTTTACCAGTTTTTTTTTTACAAAATATATTTGCATGCAAAATGGAAGGTTGTAAATTGGAATAGCTGTTTTAAAAACTTGTATCAGTTATGTCAAGAATGTGCAGAGCATTTTGGCATTTTATTTATCTATTTTATAAACAAAATGTAATTCAAAAAAAATTATTAATATGTTCCGGATCTACAAATACGTTGAAAATCTGATATAATATTGAAAATAAGACAATATATTATATTGATTCAAGTTTGCTGCAGTTTTGTAATTTTTTTTTACAAAATTGTAATTAGTTTTAATTTTTTGCAAATATTAATATGTTCAGGACCTGAGAATAAGTTAAAAAATTAAATTTATTATATTTTTATTTACTATTTTATCAAAGGTTCAAAACTTTTGTAATTGAAGAAGCCCAAAGCAAAAACGACTAAGGTCATTTAAAGTTAATTCTCTGTAAATTGAATTTTATGTTTCGAAAGTCAAATACACTTATAGCAGAAATCCAAAGAAAAATAAGTTAGTAGACATTTTGTGCAACAGTTATTGGACAATATTATGTATTTTAAAAAAGTTACTTTTAACATTTTGTGCAAAACTGAATAGTTTTATTAATTTAAATTCAAAGATAGGCCTATAAATCTTCTGAAATAAAAATACTGAACACGAAATAATAAAATGATAAATTATAATTTTACCATTTATTTTTTATTACCTGTCAAATAAATTACATTAAATATGTTGGTTCATCTTAATATACGAAACTGGACTTATTGGTAATACAAGCCAGAAATGCTTTTTACGGTAGAAATTATTTTTACTTCCAGATATATATCAAAACTGAAAAAATCTCTTCCTAAACAATACGAATCTCTAGATTTTCCCATTATCGAGGAACACAAAACTATATTAATAGAAAAAATTAATCCTAAAATTAAAATTGAACATATTTATGAAATTGAATCTTGCAGCAATGATGAACCTCAAACGAATGAAGAAGTCGTTAATTCTGTTGATATTAATTTCCCTCCGAACGAAAAATTGGCTGAAATGGTCACCCCATGTAACACGGAAACCAAGATATTACTATCTATAATAAATTACTCGAAATATAAAACGTTAGTCAAAGAAAATACCACTGGAGATTTGATGAAAACTGTTAATATAAAGACGACAAACTTGAAAAATCTAATTAACGATAAACGCACTAGCATAACACAAGATATGTTTAGCGAAATAATCAATTATCATGCTACAAAGGAAGATAACATGATGTCTTTGATGATGGAGTTAATTTTAACTGATGTGGATTGTGATATTCAAGATATTGTGGATTCTAATGTGGAAACAGAAAAGAAGGTTATATTACCTCAGTTTATATTGCAATCTTGTGATATTGGTAAGTATCGACAAGCGTTTTTTTTTGAGAGCTATAGGCAATTTTATTATACCCATTAGTGCGTAATTGTTATATATTTAGATTTGAGTTATAGACACGCAAACAAGTTTAAAATGAAAGTTGTATGAATTTGAAAAATAAATACTGTAATAATATTTTTGGATAAACACGTTTTTACCTGGCAAATAAAAATATATGTTTTTTAAATAGAATACCCTGTATTTTATTTTATTTTTTTGAATCGTTTGGTAATACTGTATTCAAACCTAAAATGTATTTAAAAAATATTTTAATCTTGCCAAGCAATTAATTTTTTTTGAAATTAGAGAATGCTGCATCATTCTCTAATTAAATTAAATCAAATTAAATTATCATAATATAGGTAGGTTTACATTGATTTCAAAATTATTTAATATACATACTCATGAGATACTAAGCTAACGAATAGTGCTGATAAAACTGGTTTATTTTATACAGAGTGTTTTGAAACATATGTCTTAAATATAGCTAATTTTAAGTTCAATTTACTTAATTTTTTCAAATGCATTACTCTACTATTTTAGCATAACCTTTATTATAAATTTACATATCCCAAGGACATGTTAGCCAATAACACATATACAGGGTCTCCCATCAGAGTGTAATTGATCGATAACTATTTTTTTTATTTGACATACGAAAATAAAAAGTAATATAAAAGTTGTATGACCATGTTTAATAAATATTCTTAAATATGCAGGATGGTACATAAACGAGGGGCTGGCCAAACTTATCTATTTTTAAAGCAACCACCCTGCAGGTACTTCTGTATCTGTAACGTATGGAGGGTTACCCCCATGGCACTTAGACCTCACTAGCCCCATTGTGTATCCTCCTAAAATGATAAACACCTCATAGCTCGTGAGCCAGCCTACAAATTTAATATAGGTGACCAACGTCACCAAAAGGTGCTTCTCTAATATCGGCCGGTGTTAGCCGATACTCGCCGAACACGAATCTCTTAATAAATGAGAGCGTCGAGCAATCGTAGAGGATATGTTCGATGGTCTCATCTTCATGTTCGCACCCTCTGCAGAGTGCGCATTCTGACAGCCCCCTGCAGGTACTTATTATTATTATTTTTACATCCTCAAACAATTTTAATATCTTCATTTATTTGCTATCTTGTATATAGGGTGTGTCAAAATTTTCCCAATTTTTTGAATGTAATACCCTATATGTTATACAACCAATTAATTATTACAGATTATTCCATTTAAAATATTGAGAAAATCGTAACCTATGTTTTAACACACCCATTTACCTACTTAATGAACAAAAGTAGCTGTAACAATGGATTTCTGTTCCATTTCACCTAAAATAATTATAGCCATTTTGTAATATATTATTAAACACACACATTATACAGTAGTTTTCTTAATAAATTGAAAATTACTTACCTCTAGAAAGAAACGTGTACAAAAACGCGAGTTTGATTCCAGAAATTGCTTCATGCAAAAATAATATGCGAAATTAAACATTCCCCCCCCCCCCCAAAGAAAATTAATTAAACAACAAAATCAGACTCAAAGAAATAAACGGAGCCCAAATTAAATTAATTTTAATAAAATGCACACGTCCATAACAACATTCATAACATTGTCAGTTGTCAGTTCTAATCGATACGTCGACGTCAAAAAACCAGCAACATCAGCGACCTCTTAGATTGGTGTTAGTTTTATTGGAGAGAGATAAATATATGTAAAGATCAATGTAAAAGAGAAAGAAAGTCATATATGTAATTTATATGGACCACCGAACAAATTTTCCTTTTACACGTCTCTGTTGTCTCTGATATAAGCAAGCGTTGCGGACTCTATTCAGTCAATCGGTTGATACTATCTAGTGAAGTTAACTAAGCTAGTATATACATTACATTATAATTAGTGTTAGGCTAAAGACACACACGGCTGTTTCCGCCGACTCGGCTGGCCGCCTCTGCCAAAACACACGAAGCGATTCACAAAAGTAATGCATTTGAGTCGAACGACAATACGCGCAGTATAGTGTGAACAACTCCATTTATTTACATTACAGCATTCGCCGATGCGGCGGAAACAGCCGTGTGTGTCTTCAGCCTTATATTCTGGTTTGTTGTCTCTGATAAATAGTTTTGTGATTTTTTGCTCTTATATCTTTAATTTTTGGGCCATGTTCACATGTGAGATATGCTGTTTTATAAATTATATTGTAATAGTTAGTCGCTATACAAGTTATTCTAAATAGTCAGTTCGTTAAAAAAGCCAAAAGTTTTTAAATTAAGCCCAATTGAAATTTAAAATTTGAAATTATACGTCATCGGGAATATACCAATCATCTTGTGTCGAAGTTTTTTTTGTTATACAAAACCAAGCCAACGAACAAACCGACACACAGAATGTCGAAGTGAACGCACATCTAAGTGACATCAAAATTGACAGCACCTAACCTTAGTTTTTTGTTTTGGTCAGGGCTGGTATCCAGCCCTGGTTTTGGTTTAATTTTATTATTAATATGAATCAGCTGGATTTATAAAAGTTGAATCAAGTGTTTTACCCATTGTAAACGAAAATATGATTACCGAGATGATTACTGCATTTTTTAACAATACTCAGTTTACAAAAGTTAGAAAGGTAAGACTTTGTTTTAATAGTAGGTAGTTACAGTTTATATGGAGCAAGTAAAACGTATTTATCTCAGGTTTTATTTTTAGATCTGCCAAGCAAGAATATGGGGATAATTTCTTTTTCCATAAGAGACAAGGAGACAAATTACACCTAAACATAAAGTACGGCAAAAACCTTCTGATGTTGTTGTTGTAATTAACAAAAATGAAAATTTTAGTGCACAATATGCTGCATGTCAAGGTTTGTAATATTTATTATGCTTTTTTGTTTTTATATTACATATAATAAACAGTGTATAAGGCCCTTTATTACTATAAATATTTTTTTTCTAATTTTGACATATAGACATTTTTTGTAATCGCAGCAAGTGTTAAAATAATCTAGAAACAGATTTTGTTGGTGAACCTAGTAATAATTATGATACCAAAGAATAGGCTATTTTTATACCCTTTTCAAAAATTTTATGCTCCTCGTTTTTTGCAAAACTTAAAATGCTCTATAGCTTCGAACGAAGTCAGCAAAGCACCTCTGTTTTATAAAGTTTTTTCTGTAAAAACAGCAACTTGAAATATTATATTTTTAAAAATACATGGTGCTTGCTAACCTTCGAAAGAAGCCAGCAGAGCAATTCGGTTTTTTTAAAGCTTTTTTCAAAAACCACACCCCATTTTTAGAATATTTTTAGACTCTTGAAATATTGTAAAACTTTACTAAAAAAATTGCTATTTTTAAATAATACAGGGTGCTTTGTTGGAACAAAGTCAGCAGGACACTTCAGTTTTTTAATTTGTTTTTTTTTTATATATATATAAACAACTACTTATGACACATGTTTAGGCTGTTTTAAAATCCTAAAAATGTGGTAAGTACATTTGTTTTTAGAAGTCAGCAAGGAATTGCGAATCTTTTTTAAAATGCCAAATTTCGAATATTTTATAATATTGTAGGAGCCAAAAAACGTGGTGTGGTTTAAAAAAAAACTGGGGTGCTCTGCTGGATTCGTTTGAAGCTAACAAAGCATCCCGTAATTTTTTATTTTATAATACTCAATAGCCTAAAATGAGACATAGCTGTTTAAACAAAAAATTGTATTTTTAAAAATAGCAGTTTTTTTTGAAAAGCTCTATAATATTTCAAAAATGTGAAAATGTGGTGAGGTTGTTTTTTTTTAAGTTTTGAAAATCCGAGGTTCTTTACTGGATTCGTTCAGAGCTAGTAAAGCTCTACTCGTCTTGTTACATAAAATAAAGGCATTTTGTAGCTGGTTATATAGTTATTTTGTAACTGCATATCTAACCCTTTTATTTTTTTCAGTTGGTTGTAAATATGTGGCTTCATAGAAGAAGTGAGGAACCATCTGTAACATCTACTCAGTGTTATTGGAAAGGCTCTAATTTATCAAAATGCGTAAATATTGATGTACACTTGGCTAGATTGTTAAAGAAACCTCTTCATCCACTACAGGAAAATATATCAGTACTTTTATATTCTTAGGATTTGTATATATTTTTTATTTGTAAATAAATTGTTTTTTTACTTCATTTTTCTCATTTTTTAGTAAAAGGTTAATAAATAAAATTTTCACAGATTTTTATATTTTTGTTTGTAAACAATAATTGAAGAGTTTTTATTAAAAATCACCAATGTTAATAATAATAACTTAAGTCAATATTATTCTTTCTCCTTTTTTAAAGCTAGTATCAATAAAGATATTACTTTAGCTTGACCTATGATCAATTTTTAAATTTTGTGATATATTTGGTTCGACAGAAAAAAAATTATAACCCTTTGACATTGGTTGTTTTTACTTAGATTTTCATAACAAATAAACGGAACTGCAAACATGTTTTACTATCGTAATAATGAATAGCAACATTAAATTTTTTTTTTCACATTTATCACTGTTGTCATTTTCATAAAGGATTGGTATGAAGGCACACTTTCTGGTTTTTTGAAAAAGGTGGCAAGAATTGTGATATTTTTAAATTTATCACCAGTGATACCACATGTAGTTACCCGATTTATTGGAATATATAGACTTTGCTACCACATTCAACTGAACTTGGTTGTTTTTAATATTTATCACTGTGACATAGGCGTTTTTGTCAAATTGTTTCATTTTAAACTGCTGTAAATAGGTGCCTTTGTTTTGGTAGTTTTAGTCCCAAAAAAATCTATGCATATACAGGTACTCATTCCTCTTTGATTTGTTCGAAAAGTTAAAATTTTATAAAAAATTACATTGGCTGTTTAAAAACTCATTATAATCCCTGAAATGTGATAATTAGGTAAATTAAATTAAAAAAACAAACAAAAAAAATTTATTAAATTAATATTTACTCTTACAAAATAGGTTCTTGTAAGTTAACAAGCAATTATGCAGATATTACTAAGTAAATGTACTTGCTTAAAATTCACACACGAATGTGGTTTTAACATGTTAAATTAAATTAACTAACTCTTTCCACATGTATTCTTAGAGATGCTATTCTTTTCTCGATTCTTTTACTTAATTGTACATCTTCTGGAGAACTTTTTTCATTCTGTGATACACTAGGTGTGGCTTTACTAAAGTGCATCCCATGTTTTCAAGTAGCTGAATATTCTGAAACCCCTATCTGCCATTATATGGGATCCAGGAACCAGTTTGTTTAAATACCCACATTTTTCTATTATTTCTTTATCACTAGTTCTTCCACAAAATGAAGAATAAATTCGGTATCTTCAAAACTTTCAGGAGATTCTGCATTTTCTTCCAGAAGGGTTTTTAGGTTATTCACCTAAGAATTTATAGTAGCCTAATTTTCAATTTCCTGAAGGGGACAATTAGCAGAAATTGCTGCTATATCTTGATAATCCGGTGTATTTTTATTAAAAAGTTTACGAGAAACATCGCTAGTAGAAGGTTGATTTTCTTCTTTCCAAATTTCTAGGAACACTAATAAATATTTTTGAAAATGAATGTGAATCATTATCACATTCTGGAACAAAACACTTTTTCGTAGTCATAATATTTATAAAAAGTACAAAATTAAACACTCAAATTCCAAATAAATTCTTGATCGAGACACTATGATGACAGATGCCATACACAGTGCTGCCATACACAGTGCTGCCATTTTGCCATTTTCTGAATTATTAAGTGACTTTGAAAACAATGAAACGTTAAATATGGTAAAAGTTTAAACAGAAATAATACTTTCAAAACACATTTGATATTATATATTTAAAAGATATTTGTTTAACGATGTTTTAGAAGTCTAAAAGTAAGAAGGAGTACACAAACGAACGTACATCACTTCTCGTAAACCTTCTAGCCGGCAACGTTGTGCGCTAGCTCCTATTGGTCTATTCCCGGTGACGTCATAAATTTTTAAAAAATTCATAACTCCGGCAAATGAATAGATAAAAAAAAAAATAAAAAAAATGTAGTTTTATTTTTAACTCTACTATTCATAAAAAAAATTTCAAAATTTTTGAACATCCCCCATTATAAAAAGTTAAAAATATAGTAAATATGTATATGGATGATTTTTTGGAAAAATGAATAGTGAAGAGAGACCACAATGTGTAATGTGTGCAAAAATTATGTCAGCGAAGTGTATGCTTCCAAGTAAATTGATGTGTCATTTTGAAACTTATTACCACAAAATTTTTGCAAATCTCATCATTTTTTTGTCAAGAAGTTAAAAGACTGAAGCAACAATATTACATTTATTATGACTGCGTGAATACGAACTAACGCTTTGCAAGCATCTTATACGGTGAGTTACTGAATCGCGAAATTTAAGAAGCCTCATATACCATCGCAGAGGAACTTATTCTCACTTGTGCTGTAGATATGGTAAAAATCATGGTTGATGAGTCTACTGAAAAGCTGCTTTTGAAAGTTTCTTTGTCCAATAACCCAGTTAGTCGGAGAATACAACATACGTCAACGGAAAAAATATCAGTGAAAAAAAATTAGGTT